>JANHFY010017241.1:0-44868 GCA_027560095.1 Chloroceryle inda
CCTGCGCGGCGCCGGGGCCTGCTGCGGCGAGGGGACCGGCGCCCGGCCGGGCGGGGCAGGAGCCTGTGGGGCTCGTGGGAGGGGACCCGGCCTTGAACCCCGGTGCCGGAGGGCTTTACCCCGTGAAACCCACTCGGAAGAAATAAAGGGGAAATGAGCCGGTCCCCTCAGTGGGCCGGGCCCGGCGGCAGCCTGTTGCTGCTGCGGGGGCGCCGGCGCAGCCCTTCCCCAGCGGCGGGTGCAGCCCCGCGGCCTCGTCCTCGCACCCCCGAGCCCACCTCGACAGGTGGAAAGCGCTTTGCCCTCCTCTGAGGTGACCCGGGGATGTCAGGTTAACGCCTTCTCGGGTGCCGGATCGGGACCGGGGGGCTGAGCCCCATTCCCTGCATTGAGGGGAGGGAGGTGGCAGCGCTTCCTCTTCCCCGGCTTCCAGCTTCTGCGGTGTGATGTGCGGATCTGTTTATTTAGATGGTGTTGATGGCTTGTGGTAAAGGAATACATGCTCTGCATCGCAGCTTTTAGGTTGCTAAGTGATTGGCAGGTTTTTTTTTTTGCTGGACTCCCGGGAGTCTTATGACAACGTTTAGCTTGCTTTTTTGTTTTTGATTTAAATTAAATTGCTGTGTGAGACAATAACTTGAGACTAGTAGATCAATCCATCTGTTTATCACTAGGAAAACTGTCTCAACTTAAAAAGGCTCTGACGCAGCCTTTGCATTAAACAGGGTGGTTTTAGACTTTAATTAGTGTGGCTTAAAAGAGATGCTTGCAATGGAAAGTACATTTATATTTTCTGGTTAATAAACAGGTTTGTCATATTTCCTGTTTCTTTCCACTCTAGAGGTTAATGCATTTAAAAATGTGCACAATTTCTTTGTTACCAACACCTAAGATCCTAATACACTAAAGAATGTAAGAAGACCTAAATGTAGTGGGAATGAGATGGAAAGAAAAGCCTGTTATAGTTCTTTGTCTTTAAATTCTTCTCTCCCCAGATATGGCAGTCAGCTTTAAGCACTCTGAATCCAAACCCTACCGACAGCTGTCCTCTCTACCTGAATTACGCCACTGTGGCCGCTTTGCCTTCCAGGGTCAGCCGGCACAATAGTCCATCTGCGGCTCAGTTCATCACCCGCCTGGTTAGGAACTGCCTTCCAGGAGGTGTCAACAGATGTATTGTTGTAAGTGGCTGCTTAAAAATGCGTCTGGTGAAATGTCTAGTTAAGGATTTTAGCTGTATCCAGGGAGACTGGAGGTGGGCAAGTTTTACTGGTATGCTGACATTTGTAAGTGGTTTGCACTGACATGTGAGCAAGACACAACTGTTGTGGCTTATGCGTGTTCAAGCAGTTGGAGGGAGCTACGGTTGGGTGCATGCAGCTAGGAATGTCCATGCAAAGGGAACCAGTAGTGACTTTTTTTGATCTAGGACATGCTTCGGAAGGTTGACATGCAGTAGCCCCCGTGCAGGCTGCTATGTCTAGGTTGCGTAACTCATTTAAGGTGCCTTGTTTGTGTTACTTGGTGAGTTTTAAAAGTCTTAATGCAAACTAACACTCCACTCTGAGTCCTTTGCAGGACAAGCTCTTGGACTGCTTTGCTTATCTTCTGTACAAGCCCAATGAATTTGTTGTTTGTTTCTGTGTCTTCTCCAGATTAAGTCAGATTTCTAGGTTGTTAGAGAAGACTCATATAGTCAGTGACAGCAATAAAATCTAATTCAACTCTTTACTTGTAAAACTTAGTTACAAGCATAATAACTCTCCTTCATTTTTTTATTTATCTGAACTTTTTCAAAGTACAAAACTGTTTTTCATTGGTAATTTTTGTAATGAGCTGCAGTAAAATATTCTATGCATTAAAAAGCTTTTACGTTAATATTAGCCACATTATCACATACTTCCTCTTTTGTTTCATTTGTTTGGAACACATATTGATGGTTCCCATGCTTTTTTTTTTTTGTCTTGATCTGTAGGCTGATGTCTCTTGATTACACTAGTATAATTAAAGCAGTCCACCTCCCTTATAAGGATGTACTTACTTCCACACAGTCAAGTCCAGCAGTGTAAGTCATTTCCATACGGGAAATGAAGTGAACCATTCAGTGTGGTACCACTGGTGGTGCCACTCCATCCATGCCAGTTGTGATGTATGAATGAATAGCTCTTGGTTCAGACAACAGCTATTTCCCACCCGCCTCCTTTTTCCACCCCCCTCCTCTTCACCACTGATAGCACAGATAACAAACAGCTCCTTTTAAATGTAGTCTTCCATATCCTTGATGTTGTCTGACTTGTTTATCTTCTGGTTGGTGTTTCAGATGGTCTGTGAGCGGTCTGAAGTCTTTGCTTCTGCTTGTGCACTGGCCAGGGCTTTCCCGTTGTTCACACATCGGTCCAGTGCATCAAGACGCACAGAGAAGAAAACTGTAACAGTGGAGTTTTTCCTGGTTGGACAAAACAATGGACCAATAGAAGTGGCAACACTTAAAGTAAGATTTGGGGGGTTTTCTCTCATATTTTTTTTCAATTATTCCCTAAATTAATTTCTTTTTTTCTTTGGTTTGTTGCATGCACAAATACATCATGTGTTAGACTACATATAGAATGTGGGTTGTATCTGAAGCAAAAAATTGTCCTGGGTCAAAGTTCCTTGAAAAGGATTGGTTCACAGCATCTGGGGGTAGGAATATGGAACGTATTTCTGCAGCAAAGACTAAAGATGTTACTCAGAATTTGGATTCCAGGGGTGGAAAATGCCAATCAAATAGCAAAAAGAAAATGCCTCCTTTCTCACGTTTATCACAGATGCAAATGGTGTATTTTTAGCCTTTAATATTATATTGCCTTCAGCATGTGGGCTTCTGACTTTGTTTTACCCAGGCAAAATCTGTATGTGGCTGTGCAGGTGAATATCACAGTGAAGTTACTGAATGTTGCTTATTTTGGGATCACATATGGCCCCTGCTATTTCTGCCTGATTACCTTTCTTGCAGAACTGTAACCTGAAACAAGCCTAAGAGATGATACAGCTTGGAGATGAGCTATACCTGACAGTTAAATGTGTCCAAGTCGTCTTTCAGTAGCAGATAATCAAAGACTGTTTCCATTACACCTGACTATTACAGAGAGAAAACTCCACGTTGGGTAACTTTTAGTATGCCAGGTCATTCTTCCAAGATCCTAAGTTGAAAGCTATTCCAGGGTTTGCACTTGAGCTGTTAGGCAACTTCCTGTTCAGTGCTCCAGGTTCTGTGCTTCAGTACAGATGGAGACTCGCTTAGCTGATCAGTCGGCAAGGTTATGCACAGCTCCTAAAAATTTTGGCAATGTATTTGACAAAGGATATGGTGTTGCCGCATCTGAGATTCGCAGAATTGCAGCTTTAGGGTGTTTATTTTTCTTTCAGTATCTTTTCCTCTATGCTGGGTCCTTACTCTATGAACTGATTTGGCCGCAGCAAATGATGCCAGACCGGTTTTCAGGAAGGTGACAAAGACAGACGTGCTATGAGTACAGCTGTCGATCACTCAGTTTTTCCATGCCCTGAATCAGAAAAAATATAACTTGTGTCAAAAATAATTCCTTCATGTAGATAGATTCCAAACCACTTGGGTTATAGAAAACAAAGCTGAAATTATTTCCACCTCCTGTTCCCCTTGATGTCAATGCCAAAACTATTACTGGCTTCCTCCAAACTTAAGTTTTCACCCCTTAAATTCAACCAGCACCAGACAGCTAATGTAGAGTATGGAAGAGGCATGTGGTAGGATTTTTTTAGCTAAATCTCTCACTCAGCATGTTGCTGTATTCTGCACCTACTGCACTGTCCACAATATTTTGTGAGGACTAGCAGAGGTTGTCATCATTTTACAAGGCCCTTACTAAGGGCTACCCTCTACCCAGGTTCTCTTGAGTACTCTGGAAGCCAAACACAGGCACAGCTTATCTCTGTAAGTCCTGTTGTTTCCCTCGGACTTGGCCTTTGGGTTAGAGCATCTTCAGTTACTCCCAGCCTACCTTGGCTCCCGAAGAGGGACCTATCCCTTTAGGGGAAGTACAGCAACCAAAAGTAATTGCAGGGAGTTGGGCACTGCTCCAAAGCAAGCCAAAGTTTATGAGTCTGCTGGGATACAGAATGGGTAGGCCAGTCTGGCCAAGCCAGACTTCAGATACCTCAGCACAAATGACTGTCCGACACACCAGATTCCTTTGAAACCCATCCTGACTCACCCATCTACTGTGTGTGGTCTTCAATGTGGTGTGGCTACTGGAAAGCTTGAACAAAGTTACCTTCCGCCTAGTCATTTTGTTCCAAGTTGTTGATTCATGGGAGTTAAAAGTTGTAGCTTAGTATGTGGTGCCTTCATGGTCCTTTTTACCAGGAGGATTCTTCTTCAAGGAAACAGCCTTGGCATGCTTGCTGTTGACCGTTTTGATTCTGTCCACTATTGCTTAGATCAGTTTTTATATGATCCAGGTGAGGATCGGTCCATTTTGCCACAGGAATGAGGAAACAGTTGCAGGCATGTTTTATACAAATATGAAATATTCTACATTATTCTTGGGCCTGCCATATAGAATGTCTCACAGCAGTAAGATTTATTGCACTCAGCCACTCTGCGTGCCATATATAAACCCTGTGGTTTCCCATGTTGTAGATTTTATAATCTGTGCAGGTTTCCAACCCAAGCAGCCTACAAGCTGTTCCTCTTATCTTTTTTTTCTCCACCTCACACCGCCTTCTTGGTCTCACTTTGATAGTGGAGAAGGCTACTAATTTTGCAATATCAATTTACTGTGAAAAGGAATACAGTTGCTTAGAAATGAGAACACAAGGAAAAATAAGTTAATACATACAAAAAAAGAATGCTTAGTTTGGTTGATGTTATTTAATACTGTACAACTGCCTGTGATTGGTTGCAGTTAAGCATTAATGTGCTCCAGAGGTACCACACATCTGGTGTAGGCTGTGTAGGACTAAAGACAAAGCTATACAGAAAACTGGCTGAAGCAAGGCCAGTTCTCAGGTGTCCTCACTTCTTTTTATAGTGTTTGGCAAATGCTACAGAAGGAGTCAGGCTGGCTGCTCGAATTGTGGACACCCCATGCAATGAGATGAACACAGATAACTTCCTGGAGGTAGGTAATACACCTGATGAGTAAGGGTTACTAATTGTAAGTCTAGACTGCAGTAATCAAGAGCTAGTGTTGCCATCTCTGAGCAAAACCCGTATGTCAGCAGTGGGAAGCACATCAGAGAACCTGCCCAAGGATGCTGAGGCTATTTCTTTGGCCTTTAATATTTCATAGAACTTTGGTAAGTCGGAAGGAGGCAGAGTGTACAGCTTGGGGTAAGGCACTGGGAGTCTGAAGACATGAGCTCTCCATTCAGTCATGAGGCTGGCTTCTTTGCCACTGCTAATGTTGTCTTAAGTCTGATGGTGATAAGAGTTTCTGAAATTATGGACAGAAGTTGACATGTTTCCAAATGAGTTTTATCATAAAGATCTGGAAAGCTGTTGAGAATTAAAATACTCCTGTCCTATTGCATCATGATCCAGTAGAGTGAACAGATGGCCTTTACCTCTGAAGATTTCTTTTATTGGCAGAGCGTAAAGGTCAGATGTGTATTTTGTGCTATAGTAAGTCAAGGGTGTCTCAGTGGAACTAGGCCATTGGAAAGCCAGCACCACTCCCCAAATTGTCAATGTCTGTATATGAAAAATCACACAGAACCCTGAGTGGGTACCCATATGTGTGCAAAGATGCACCGTGTCCTTCTGATGGCTGATTGACAATGTCCTTTTTCTGTTTGTGATTAAGGAAATCAAAAAAGTTGCCAAGGATCTTGGGATTACTCCTACCATTATTCGAGATGAGGAGCTGAAAGAGAGGGGCTTTGGAGGTATGTCTTGTTGAAAATTCTGCTTTTCTCCTAGCAGTTAATTGGAATGTTTTCCCCTCTCCCTTGTGATGTGTAATCTGCACAGTTTTGATACAGTTTTGAGTTTTGTTGCCCTGAAGCATTCCGAGGTGTTTTACAGCAAATAGCCACAGATTGCTCCCCACAGGCTTTCTTCCCCAAAAGTGATTTAATTCTCTGTTTTTCAGGTATCTATGGAGTTGGCAAGGCAGCTCTGCATCCTCCAGCCCTGGCAGTTCTCAGTCACACTCCAGATGGTGCTACACAGACCATTGCATGGGTGGGCAAAGGCATTGTATATGACACTGGAGGACTCAGCATTAAGGGAAAGGTATGTAGCACTTGTTCTCCTGCTGCCTTTGCTTACACTGCTGTTTTCTGATGGAATTAATTCAGTTAATGTCTGTAGGAATCCAAGGTATATTTATTTGAGTAAACTGTTGGTCTACTGTCATCCACATGATGCTGTGATTCAGCTGTCAGGGGAGAAGACTGAATAGGATTCAGGGAACACTTTACAGACCAGTTAAATAGCTGCCTGATGTTTTGCCCTTCAAGCATTGCCCACTGCTGAGAGAAAGCTAGAAACAAAGATGTTTAATTTCTGATTTTGTAGACAGATCTAAAATCCACTTGAGCTGTCCTCAGTGCAAACCTTGTAAACAACCTTTTTCTTTTTAGTTTTTTAACAAATTAGCATCAGAGGTTTAGTGTTTTCCAGTTCTAAGGCAAGATCCACCCAATAAGCAGATGCACGTGTTTCTGTTATGGCTAAGTGCTGTCAAATCTTGAGTTACAGAAACATCAGAAATACTGGTTTTAGCAGGCATTACTTTGAAATTCCTTTTTAAAGAAAAAAAAAAAATCCTGTGGTTCTGTTTAAACAGACTACTATGCCTGGAATGAAACGAGACTGTGGTGGAGCAGCTGCTATTTTGGGTGCCTTCAAAGCCACTGTAAAGCAAGTAAGTAAAATGTGTTAATTGGTATCATGTATCCCAGCATTGCCAAGGAGCAGTTTGGCTTTTGGATATATTCCCAGATACGGGGGCCAGTCTAATCCTGGAGTTCTGACCTGCCACTGCTCAGCCACTCTGCTCTTTCTGATATTTTAAGAAAATATTTCTAATCTTTAACAGGATCTTGAGAATTGTGAGAAATTCCTTGAGTGTCTTTTTTTTTTTTTTTTTAAGACTCTTTCTTCAATTTCAGGGTTTGTTCTGTGGATTTCAGTGGTTTCTAGTTCCTTACCCCAAGTATAAATCTGGTTCATCCAGTACTGGTTTTGTTTTTGTACTGTGGGCTTTGGGGCGGCTGTCAACCCCTTAGCAAAGAAGGGGATGAGTGACTGTGTGATATGAAGTCTGTCCATATTCCACATTCTGTGCCAGTTCTAATATTAACCTACTGGAGAAATGGCAGCTCTGGTCGCATCAGGAGCTGCTTGTTGCTTTGCTCCTGTGGTCAGAAAGTACTAGGGGAGCTGAGAGGAAGCCAGGTATTGAAATATGAAGAATTTAAAAAAATGCATATTGCACTTTAACAATATGAATCTGGGGGAAAGAAGAGTCTGCTGCCAGTAAAACTGCCCTCTTCACAAATCCAGTGACTGACTCTTGCTGACAGAGCAGCTATTGCCTCCAAGGAGTATCCAAAGTTCAAAGAACATTAACTGCTGCAGATTAATGCATATGTCTGACGGAAGCTTTGTCCAGAGACTGATCAATGCCAAATTCACATTTCTCAACAGTTTAGCTCTGTGCCTTGGCCCTAGCAGCACGATTGATGTGGAAAGATTGTAAACTTCACAGTTATCTGCAGAGACTTAAAATTGAAAACAGATTTGTGAGCTGCATCTTGGGCAAAACAGCTACCTTTCCATAACTACGTCCTTCAGAAGGTTAGATCACATGTCTCCAAGGGACGAGAACTAGAACTCAACACAGTGCTCGGGGAGAGTCTGGGAAATCCATGGACGTGGTACCTTCTTTCAGTGATTCTCTCCTTGTTTCCAAAGTGGTTTTGTGTGTGTCTGCACTAGAGAAGTTACATTCACAATCACAGTAGGTGTGAACAAAAGCGATCTGTCATTTCATATGCAATTATTGCAACAGTGAATAAACTGGCAGTGATGTTTGGACAGGCTGAGCCTGAAGAAGCTCTTGTACCTCACAGGAACGCTGTGCCTTTATATGTGAAAAACAAAAGCATGATCTCACTACTTAATTTTACAACTGCATCTAATAAGACCTGTTAATGAAATCCCTTCAGAAAATGTATTCAGATGGGCAGTGGAAAGAATTTGTTGTTACAGTTTCAAGACTTTTTTGGGTTTTGAAATGCTCTTAAGAATAATATAAAGCTGGAAGAAGTTTAAATTAGTTACGCTTTGTCACAGAGACTGTAGTTGGAAGCATGTGTTGGATAGAAAGCTCAGTGGGAAGAGGGGCAGAGGTTATTATCCATCTTCAGAAAATATCTGCCTACAAGCTGTTCCAACAGTTTTACAACGTGATTTAAGAACAAAAGTTTTTGGATAGCAAAATTAAGCAAGTGATTTTTCCTAGAAAGATGCATTTCATCTGTTGTGAGCTTTCCAACACAAGGGAGAAGAGAAAAACATTCACATGAATTTTTGAAATCCTTCTTGATCCTGCATGTTAAGGTGGTGAATCCTGCTTTTGAAGAGCTACAGATCGAATGAGATTCAGGAAAAGGCAACTGATGCTGGAAGCAATTTTTCTCTTTTTAACACTAGATTAACCTTGTCTCCCACTTGGAGGAGGAAAATCTGGTGCAGTCCAGTGAGAGACTGTGAATAGAGTGGGGGTTTTGCTGCACAGACCATTTCAGAAGAGCACAGGGGCATAGATGGAAGGAACCAGCAATGCTGTTGCCTCCCTGGTTGGACTAGGAACTGTGGTGTTACTTTATGGCTTCTATATGCTGCCTGTTATTTTGAAAGGTTTTGATTGATGCATTTGCCCTTTGGACTTCAGAACATTAGCTGATTCAGCAAGTCCAGATTTCTTCACCTACAAACTTTTATCAAGAGATTAACAGTAAAACTGACCCTGATTTCCCTAGGATGGTTTTCTCTTGATGGTGTTAAGGCTAGATATCCCAACTGAGGAAGAGCTATGTTTTTATTTGTTAAATGCTGCTGTGTGCCTTTCTGTTGCTAGAATCTCTCCACACAGTACAGCTGTTGTATAAGTAACACAATCATCATATATTTTAAAATATCCATAAGCACATAAGCTCTTGATTTTAAACCAAAGTAAACCAGAATGGGATATGCCAGAAGAGAGGGGGCTGGGGGGCAGGAAGGGTTTGAAAATGCTGTGTACCTTCCAGCAGGAATGATACGTGAAAAAACAACAACAAACACCCACTGCTCCCCCAAAAAAACCAACAACTTAGTCATGAATATTTTGATTTTACACGGAGAGATCCTGATAGCGTGTGTGTGACCCATGGTGCAGGTTGGATGCTGAAGGACAGCAAGCTGTGTTGTTGGCAGCTGGGAGATCCACTGAGACATGGAGTTCCACCACATTTCAGGATTCCCACAGTCAGAGTTACTTTCCAAAAAAGTTCTCAGAGATGGAATGTGATGACCTGGAGTTGGTTGTTTAGGGAACATATGCAGTTCATAAATGGCTGCCTATTAGCATTTTTCATTTCATCATTTTCCACTATTATTTTAGTCTCTTCCTCAATGTGGCAGAAGTGATGGGAAGGATCTCAGTTTCTCATTTAGCCCCAGTTGTGTCTGTTGTTATTGGACACTAAATAAAAGCAGCAGAAAAGACAGGGTTTGGAAAATAATGCCAAGCATCCTGACAGGCTCTGTAATGTCCTCTCACAAGCCTGTATAACTGTCACGTTGAAAGCATCTGTTGCTTGTATCTTTCCTTTGTGGCTACAAAAGGTGGAGTTGAACAACCCAGACCTGTTGTCTGTGATCTCTGTTTCAAGTCTTTGTTAGAATAGTGTTAAAATTAGATGAATGAAGTGTTGCAACTTTGGAGATGTGTTCTGCTGATTTTCGTGCAGGGGCACTGGTTTAGTGACTTGAGGTTTCTTTTCTGTGCGCCTGGGAAGTTTCCCAGTGTGCTCAGTGGGTTTTGGAGTTGTGGTTGTGAAGACCTTCCTGGAGCTGGCTGTGAAGAGCTGAACGTGCTCTTCTCAGGGAATCAGGTTTGACTAAATGTAACACCCTCCAGTTCTGTCTGCGTGCTGCATATAAAAGGTGTTTGAATTTGATACCTTGCCACTGAGAGAAGATGGTACCGATCACTGCTGAAATGGCAAGGGCTTGCTAGAACCCTTCCCTAACTGTCTGTCACATTTTTCTATTTGTTTTCCAGTGAGAACTCTTAAAAAACAGTGTTAGATGTTACCTGCTCTTCTGCTTTCTCTATCTCTTGGCCTCTGCTTCAAGATACAAGACATTCCTTACAAACTTCCCTTGTAATTAGCAGCATTGCTGTCAAGACGTCGTAATTCCTCGTTGATTGCAGTCCAAATACATTAGCTTGCTGTGAATCAAAAGCCATTTCTCTCCTGTTGTTGTTACAGGGTTTTAAAGACAATCTTCATGCTGTTTTTTGTTTGGCTGAAAATGCAGTCGGACCACGTGCAACAAGACCTGATGACATTCACGTTCTTTACTCTGGAAAGTAAGATTGAATCTGTCCTTTTCACAGAAACATTGAGAGAAAACATCATCTCTGGTTCTGAGTACCACGTAGATTGTGAACCCACCCTTCCCCAGCTCCCCTAAACACTGATAATGGTACAGCTATAGTCGTGAGCTCTAAGTGTGCTTAGAGTTTCCTGTTGGCTATGTAAATAGACAACAAAACCTGTATCACTTACATCACGAGATGAAGTTTCCTTAAAGAACTCAGGCTGAGGAATTTTTTCCAGTTACAACCAGTGTTCTGTGTTCACCTGTAGCCTATATTATCTTGGTTGCAGGGGCAGGCTACAAGTGTATAAGAAACTCTTGTTCTAAGCAGAGTGTGATGCCTGTTCCTATGGTATGGCAGCAGTCTGTAAAATCCCAGCTCGACGTGTTGGGCCTTATGTAGGTCTGACAGGTACACCCAGCCATGAGGACAGTGCTGTTAGAACCCTTTTCTGTGTGTGCTCTCTCAGGATGCTGGCAGCTGGGGAATAAGCAGCCATGCAGATTTGCAGAGTCAAAGAAAAAAGCACATGAGGTTTGAATCTGCTTTCTCATCCGCCGTTCTAGTCCAGACAGATGACGCTTTACTTCCAGCTTGGAGCACCCTTGTATTAAATGCCCTCTGCTCTTCCTAGAACTGTGGAAATCAATAACACTGATGCAGAAGGTAGACTGATACTGGCTGATGGAGTAGCTTATGCGTGCAAAGATCTTGGAGCTGATATCATTCTTGATATGGCCACTCTTACTGGAGCTCAGGTACTGACACTGAACTGCTAGGGCACAGGGGGTGCATCCTTCTGCTGTCCGTGCTTATGAGGTCCTTTGTTCTGCTGTCTTGTGGGGGTAGATACTGGGAACTGTTGTGCTGGATGGTGGCTTCCTGAACTTGTGCAAGAGAAAGTTGCTGGCAGCAACCCCAGCAAGCTGTAATCCTGTGTGCATGTGATTTAAAACTGCATTACTCAAGCAGGTTTTGCTTTAGGGTTTTAATTTTTTTGTTCTTTATGCAACTTTTTCGAGTTTGCATACTTAAAACCTGTGTTCTTCTGATGACATTAGCAGCTGATGTAAGCAATCCAGAACTCAATGTTTGCAATTCAGTAGCTTTATAATTAGCAGAACTGATTTGATGATAGTGATCAGGAATATCCTTGTCCATAAAATAGCTTACATTGTAAGTCATACACAGAAAGATACAAGGGCATAGATTTAATGCTGCTATTCTTTGAAATCCATTCCTCCTTTATAGAAGGTTATATTGATGAGCAGTGATTCTTGACATTTAATTGTCTAGAATTTGAATTGGTCTTCATATCAGGAGAAGAAATGGTGGCAAATTCTAAAAGCATGGATGGTGCATACACTGGTGCAAATGTCAATCCTCTGAAATTTTCCCATCATTGTCCTACTGGAAAACTGGTGTGATGGTGGTTTCTGGGTTTTGTGTATTTGGAAGGAAGCAACCTTTCCATTGAACAAGGATGTTACCTTCAGGCTGTTTGAGTGATTGACACATTGCTGGGGTATCTTCTTGTGTGTGTGTGTTTGTGTGTGCTAGATGTTCTATTTATAATTCATTGCTGATTTTATTTCTAGGGGTGAATAGTTGTGATATAGTTTGCTGCTCAGTAACTGTAAAGAGATATTTCTGGGGGACAGTGGTTTGAATAGGCCAGACAAATGCAGACTGTTTCACTGTGAAAGGATTTTCAGAAGTTTTAAAAGATTCAGCAGAACTACAATGGCTTTGTCTACATTTCTAACACTAAATTCTCCTGAAATAGTTTTGATACATTTTTCTTCTTGGGGGTTTTAAGTGAAAAGCAGCTGTTAATGCTGAGATGGAGTAATACAGAATTATCCTACCCAGCACAGCTAAGGTGAATTCTTCATGATTTTGGATTCTGTTTCACTAGGGAATTGCTACAGGAAAGTATCATGCTGCTGTCCTTACCAATAATGAAGAGTGGGAAAAGGCTTGTGTTAAAGCTGGCAGGAACTGTGGAGACTTGGTCCATCCTCTTGTGTATTGCCCTGAGCTCCACTTCAGCGAATTTACCTCTGCTGTAGCTGATATGAAGAACTCTGTGGCAGTAAGATTTTTATTTTCTTTTAAATTTTATTTATTACATGAAAACATGTGTGTTCTAGACAATGTGCTGGCCTGTAGATAGCTGGCTGAAAGCTCTTCACGTGGACTGTAATCTTTTAGAAGTGGGCTGTATAAATATTGTCTTCAGGGTCTTTTCCCTGGGGATTTTGCAGGCTGTATGTCACTACACTGATCTTTAGTATCAGTTTTAAACAGTACAGTCTGCTGCAAAAGGTATCTTTGGGCTGCTTGCCTTTTAAGCCTGGCTCTGACATGAATGCTGTGTTCCTGTATGGAGGCTGTGTACAAAGTAAGGATGGATATTCCTCAGATCATATGTAACCAGCAGAGACAGTAACTGGAAATGCAGAAAGGAGGAAATTGAGGATAGAGGCCTCAGGGATGGCTGCAGCTGCTTTTGCTGTGTTTGAGAGGTACGCTGTGCAGTTAAGATCCAAAAACACTGCAGAAAGGAGCTGGGGCAGAAGAGGAATTGAGCAGGGCCAGACTGCTACCAGGAATTAAGTCAAAGGATTTACAGTATAGCTGGTTTGCAGGACTGTGCTTTAGGGCTGTTCATTAAGCTCTGAACTAGATTTGCACAATGGTCTTTTCTGTAGGTAAGAGCATTTTCTTTTCTTGTAAGACCAGTTGTATTTTTATTATTTCCACAGGACAGAGACAATACTCCAAGCTCCTGCGCTGGGCTCTTCATTGCTTCTCACATTGGCTTCGACTGGCCTGGAATTTGGGTCCATATAGACATTGCTGCACCTGTTCATGCAGTGAGTATGTTCACGTGGCTCTGGACACTTCCCTGCTTGTGCCTGCAGATACTCTGAACTCTGTGCCATTAAATTCAAAGCAAGAGAATTAGGCTGAGCTATTTTGAAAACTCTTGGTCTGTGGAGGATGTTTCTTTGTTTTGGTAGTTTCATCTGTTCATAGTTTTCATTCTGGTTTTAAAAATACTCTTAATGGGCACTTTAATCAGCAACATCTTTATCACTGTAAATTTCAACAACTTGCCTGCTTTCTGTTCATGGCAGTAATCCTAGTCTTCTATTTTCACTCAGATTGTTTTAAGATAATTGGTCAGAGTTAATCATCCTGCCTGCTGACCTGTAGCAGAGAAAACATTTGTTTCCTCTTGGGGGGTTTCCCATCCTCCCTCTGATGCAACTTGTGTATGTTCTTTTTTCCTAAAAAAAACCCCAAACAATTTACACCCTCCCAACCCCCTATTTTTTAAACACAACTTACTCAGCTCGTACTCCAAATCCATTCTCATGCTGGGTAGAACATTCCCTGCCCTGAACACTCGCACAAATAATCATTTCCGTTAGCGCAGATCCACCCTCGAGTCAGCGTGAGCTCTGTTCTCATGTGAATCAACTGGTGCATTGGTTTAGTCTAACTGGGACAGATTCCAGTAGCACTAAGGGTACAGAAACACAAGCTGAACAGGCCTTCCCTGGACCCTGAGTGTTCCCGGTGGCCGTGTGCCATCACTGCTCTTGTTGAGTGAGTAGGCAAATTAAAACGAGTTGAAAATGATTCAGTCTGGAGTGTGACGATGTGCGTTGTGTTGTGGTTTGGTTTTTTTTTCCTAGGGTGAACGAGCTACTGGCTATGGCGTGGCTTTGTTGCTGTCCTTGTTTGGAGGGGCATCTGAAGACCCTTTGCTAAACATGGTGTCCCCTCTTGGGTGCAACGGAGACTCTCCCACTGAAGATATGGAGAGGGATTCCAAAAGGCGGCGCCTGGTTTAATGTGCCCCTAGCCCTCGGTGATGGGGTGCATGGGTTACCTCACTTTGCACTGATTCATTCTCAAGCAATGAAAATGTCACACATCAGAAATTGCCATTTATTTTTTTTTTTTTACTGTCATGACAAGATTTGTTACTTGTTTCTGATAAAACCAGCCTGATTTCTTGGGGTTTTTTTTAAATTATTGGTGCACACAGTTGCTGAACAGTATCAGTGGTGCAGAGTCCAGGCTCAACTAACTGTATCGGGAAGAGGACACATCCTTCTCTGAGCTCCTCACAAAACCTAACAGTGCATTAATGCATGAGAAGCTCTCTCTAGTCTGAAGAAGCAACTGCAGCTATTGCTTAACAAAGCCTTCTGAATTACTTACTATATGTGAAGTTGTATCAGATGTTTGTGCAGGCCCCACTACATCTCGGAACACAAGACAAGGAAAAAAAACCCTGTAAAGTTGGCTTACTCAGTGACAATTTAGCTTAGCAGCAAAGGAGATGTAATGAGAAAAAGGCCTATAGTTTTAATAAGGTGCTGTTTCCGCATGTTTAATGTTTCTCTGACCAGTAAAATCAGCGAGAGTGGTCCAGATCATATCTCTGCATAAATCTTTCACAAACTACAGAATGTATTCACGTTAAATGAGGAAGAAAATAGAGGGACTGTGATTGAGTAAAATCGGTTTACAAAGCAGAGTGGCTTCTTGCCACTTAATAAATTTATTATTATTAAAGCAGCTTACGTATCCCCTGTGGCGTTTCATGGTGTTATTTACATTTCTGAGAACACTGAGTGCTCCAGAAGTTTGTGCGTGATATCATTACTCTGTTCAAATTCCTTTTCCTAGCACTCACCCGTCTGAAAACAGACCTAACAGAGTAACAGCTGATGCTGAATGGTTCGAGGCAGTTCTGAAGAGCTGCTTACACTGATGCACTTCATTTGCTTCAACAGTAATCGGGGATGCGTTGTCTCAGTCTCTGTAGGAGCCAGCCACAAGGAGCTTACAAGCACCGGTTTGGCTTGGACACCCCCGGGAAATGACTTGCCCCCACTTATGTAATGTCAGCAGCAGAGCTGGGAACAGAGTGACCACATTTGAATCAGTGTTGGTCCCTGCCCCGTGGTTCCAGTGTCAGCCTTTGGAAACATTTCTTGGCTCAGCCAGAGTGTTGATGGTGAAAAATCCCACCCAGCACACACTTTTGGCTGCTTTGCAGATAAAGTCAAGCTGAGTCGTGATGAATTGCACCTTTCCCTGGGTCAGAGGTGGTCTCTGGAGAGAACTAGTGCTAGGTTTTGAGTTCCAGCAATGAGGTACACATCTGGTTTAGGCATGAGTCTTTTTGATTAAAGACTTCATGGAAAGCTTAATGCAGAAGGGAGAAGAAACATTTTTCATTCTGTTTTGGTGGCTGTATTTGATTCTAAGGCAGAATGTAACTTTTATATATATATAAAAACCCCAGATCTTCATTATTTCCTATATTTGCTTCTCCTTTGCAGTTCTGGTTCTCTAGTCCACTTGATCATAGTTTTAAGAGATCTATATATAGATGAGTTCTGTCTTTGGTCATTCTAGACCCCCGGATAAAGCCCTCTGTGGTGCCAAAAACTGCTGTGGGAACCACGTTGAGGAAGAGTTACTTTCATTACTGACTCTAGTGAAGATAATGGCAAAATATTCTAATTTCAGTGCTTTGGAATTAAGTCTTTGATGTCCATCTTGTAGACACACTTTTCAATTCTAATTTTGAAATAGAGTGTTTTGCCAAAATGAGGCAGATTTGTACATCAGTACCCTGCAGTTTTGTGGCATAAAGGTAAATTCTAATGTTGCTGAATGCAGCAAGCCCAGATAAAGGAGGAATTGGATTTTAATGCCTGATTATCATATTCTTCAATTTTGTTGTGTCTCAAAGCATCTAATTCTGCTGAATTTAATTTGGAAGATGCTTAATGGCCATCTTATAAAGAAATAGCTAAAATTAAGGAAATCCAACATGAAATACCTGAAAAGCAAATGCAACAAAAACTGGAAACCAGCTTAAGTTTCAACAAGCAAAGTAAACCTATCTAAGACCTAATCCTAAAAAGTTCTGATGCTTCCTGTTTCAGAGATACAAAATAAAGACTTTCATTTTTCAATTCCATAATAAAATCTCTTGCTTTTCCCAATGTACATCATTACTGCCTTCTGTTTAACTAAGAGGTCTGTTCTCCAGAGCAGAAGCTTAGGACCTACCCAAGACAGTGATTTGTGACCTGTGTTTTCCAAACAAATGATTCTGAGTGTTTCACAGACCTTTCACTGGGATCGTTCCTGTTAAGCTCATGGTGTTGCTTAACCCCCCGAGGTAGTTACTGGAGCTTCAGTTCCTCCAAGACCCTCTTCCACTGCCTGGATTCACTTACCTGCTTTCAGGAACTGGGCAGTTTTAACTGCTGCTCTGGCATTTGTCTTGAAGTATCTTGGTATGAGACCTGGAGGAAATCTACAAAAGGGGGGATCCTGAAACTGCCTTTGAGGTAGCAGATGCTCAATGTCAGAAATCGGTTTTGTAGGACAGTTACCAAAGAGAAACAGGTTTCTGTTGCACAGTGAAGCTGGAATTTGGTTGCTGCAGCTGCCACCCAGTTCTGCTAAACACTCTGTGACCTGAAGTGGGCAGATTGCAGAAGCTACTGGATGTTCTCACAGCCTTTATGGCCACCCCAGCTGAGTGCTCTACAATTACTAATGTGTAGCTTTACTGTCCCTTCTGCGTGAAAGCAGCGATTATCCATGGGAAACAGTTCCAGACACCTGGAGTTGACCAGTGGATTTAGGTGATTACACTTGGAGTATATTCTGGCACCACTTAAACAACTTTATATACTCCTACACTGGGCAGTGTGTACCTGTGTAGTTTTGTAAAATTGCTAGGTCCTGGGTCCTTGAGGCTGGGGGGTACCCTGCACCACCCCTTCAAAGGTAACGCAGCACAGGGCTCAGGGGGCTACTGAAGAACACCTCAATATCTAAGCAGAGAACTGAAACCTGGGGGCTTCCAAGCTCCAGGTTCCCAGATGTCCTCCTACTCTTCAGCTGCCTTCTGAGCAACCACAGGCGATGGAGCCAGGTCACAGACCTGACACCAGGCTCCAGAAGCAGCATAAAGCCAGGGAGGTGCCTCTCAAGGTTGTTTTGTAGGAATTAGAGCTTAAAATATTACAGCTGTGGGCCCAACACTTTCGAGAGGAGGCTGACAATTAGGCGTGAGCTGATACACTCCCCCAGGAGATTTCCTTCCTATTTCCTCCTTGGAGTTGTGCTGCTGTTACCTGGGGATGGTCCAGTGGAAGCTGATGGAGGCAGCAGGTGAGTTACAAGCTCCTCTGCCATGGCCACAGAGCTCTGCAGACACACTGACCACAGCACACCAGTGCTGCTCTTCATCCTGTTGACAACAGTGTCCTCTGGGCAGTAGCTTGCTACGAGCTGCATGACAGGCTTGGGAGGGGAGGAAAAGGGTGAACTGCTGGCTTGCTAAAGCAAAGAGGAGTTGGTGTTTTATGGATTGATTGCCCAAGGCCAGTGTGCTCAGTCAGGGAAAAACCTGTCTGATGTTTTCAGCTTGTAAACCTTACTACAGAAAAGGTCTTCGTTGACTTTGCTGCATTTTATGTGAAGCAAATTAAGCCAACAGCATTTTAACCACATTTTGGCACTGTCAGATGCTGTCTGAACTGGGGACTGGCAACAGGCACATAACCAGAGTTTTACTGAGGGCCCAGTCCCTAGAGGAATGATGGATTTACCTGAACTTGATTCTGGATTAACTCTTGCTGGGCAGCACTGACCCCGGCAGTGTTTACATGGTGCAGCAGAGATGGGTGTGCTCCCTCTGATGTGCTGAGACAGCACTTCCCAGGCTCTGGCATCGTGCTGTGAGGGACTAGCCAGGTTGAGTATGGCACTAGTGTAACTGTCAGAGCTCTGGTAGAGCAGTGAGCAGAGCCGTGCACAGGCACCCCACCTGGGCCCTGTGCTCATCTTTACAGCATACGGGGGCCCTGCACTCCCATGTTAGAGGCATCAGATTCTTGGGCAGCGGTCACCTGGTGCAGGACGTAGTGATTTGTTGGGTTGTTGTATGCTGCTGGAGTAAAAGGGATCAAAGTCCTTTGCTAACTCATGGCAAATGATGACTTGGAGAAGGAGGGTCTGACAGGGTGCTCTCAGTGCAGCCCTTGTAGCAGCAGGACTACGTGTAGCCTGAGGAGGTGAATTAGCCTAGTGCCTTACCAGAGGTACAGAGAGAAAAGCTATTCTGGAGGATACTGTGGTCTGACTGGCAATGAGAGCAAACTGTTTCCCAATGACTACGGGGAGCCTGGGCTGGTGAGTGGTTGCAAATACCTCCTCCTGCATCTGGGACAGCATTTACAAAGTCAACAAAATGTGTGATGTTGGAAGGCAGAAACTAAAGTGGGGCTTGCTGCATCCACACTTCTCACTCTCCCTTACCTTTCTTCTGTCATTTTCCTCCCTGCTGTTTCACACGGACTGAACAGGCTCCACTTAACATCACGGTGCTGTGTTAAACTCTCTCAGCTATTGAGTTTTGAACTTGTATGTCATGCTTTGGTCAGAAGACCCAGTTACAGGGTAAGGACCTTGTAACTAACCCTCCTGTCATGAGGAGTCCAGAGATGGCCAGGGGCTGGTTGGTCACCCCTGCCACAAACAGAAGAGGCATAAGAAGCAAAGGAGGCCACACAGCACAGCTCAAGACGAGCCTGCATTCTGCATTTCACAATCATTTTCCTCTCCTGCTCCATAAGGCTGAGAATATTTTTGAAAAGAAAGAAAATTTTAGTTAATTTTCCACAGCTGTTTTCAGAAGCTTTTGTGAAAAGGGATTGCACAACAGGAGTCACTCACCTTCTTGGACACTCTCCAGCCTTTCATAATGAAAATGTTAGCATATAAATCATATAAGCACAGATCCAGCTGCAGAAGCAGAGGGCTGTATTAGTCCAGACCCATTCTGGTTCCCTTTGGGTATGTGGGACTTTACCTATAGCTTCTGGTTTGAATTCTGCTGGCAGTTGAGCCATGCTGGGTGTCTGGGAGTGGAGAAATCACAGATGGTCCTTTCTTTGGGTAGAGTATGAGCGTGGGAGGTGTGGAGATCCCATCCTGTTTGCAATGGGGATAAAACTTTGGACAAAGTAATTTTTTGAAAAATATTGTCTGGGACATGGAGACAAGTGCCTCTATTCCAGGACTGTTCCAGGTGAGCCAGGGCATCTTTTTATCTTCTAGTACCTATGCACACAACTACTCTTAGTCACATTTGCTACAGCAGGGCTAGGGACCTGTGTAAAATCGTCCATACAAGAAAGGGGTCCTTTTATACTTAGGCTACACCGAACCAGAAGCTGCACAAAGTCACCCTAGACAATCAAACTGGGTTTTCTCCTTTTTCCTGTGTAAGAGATGGAGCTAGTGCATCTCATTCCTTAGTCCACATTATGGTTTGTGTCCTGGAAATTCTGTTGCCTTCATGTGTGAGGACTTCTAGGCTCTAGATGGACAAGTAATAGTTTTCAAAAACTGCAGAGAGGGGATTTTTATTTTTTCCTTTCATATTTTCTTTCAAATGCTTCTCTTACACAAAACCCACAGACAGAGTTCCAGGCAGTGTCCACCCATATGAAACCAGACATTTTTTCCATAATCTTTTTATAGATTTGATAATATTTAACTCAGCATGTATTAAAAATGTATGGAGTACATAAAATTCATTATAAATGTCACCAAACGGGCCAATGGCTTTTTAATATCGCTGCCACAAGACTACATTTTAACCTATTTCCTGTCTGGATCCATTCCAGTGGCAATTCCAGGAGGGGAATATATTTAGTCTATATTTACTTAGTCTGTTTAACTTTCAGTTAGTGTCTTTGGCTCATCCCGTGGCTATGCTATTTTGGGATGATTTATACAATATTTACATTAAATTCTGCTAATATTTCCTTGCCTCTTGAAGTTGGATTACACTATTTACATCTCAAAGGCCTGAGCTGGAGGAATAAGCAGCTGTTCCAGGCACCAGAGAGAATTTAGCATAGGGGTGGCTGCCAGAAATGAGACCATGTGTCTGAAATACTCATGGAGGAATTATTTAGAGTTGGACCAGTTCTCTGTGAAGCAAGAGGGGAGGCTTACCATAGCAGTAAGAAATGTGGTTGGTATATAAGGGTCAGACAACAGCATTCAGACATTGTCTTTGTTTTCTGCAAATAATTTCTGGAGCACTTTCCATCAATTGCAAATGTTGTGGGCTAAACCATGGCAGGACTGTATCGTGGGCTCTGTGGGCAGGACTGGACTTGCAGTTTGCATACTGTGTGTGTTTTAGAAGCTGAATGTCACTGCTGTGCTTAACCCTGAAATAAGGGTGGGTGCAATGGGATCTCCAGCAAATGTTGCCTAGGACCAGACTGGGCTGCAGCCACAGTCTGAGAGCCGGACAAACAAAAATAGGTGCATTTGACCAAGTACCAGAGCTGAACCATGTGACGCTAGACCTCCTGTAAATGCACAAGCATAGCATTTGCTGCAGTGGTTTAAAGAATTACATTTTAAAATGTGACTGCTTAATGAAGTTGTCAAATCTGTTACTTGTAAGGCTGAATCAAAAAGCGAGCGGGCAAACAAACAAGAGAGGCAGGTCAGAGGAAATTCCTGTCATGTCCCTCACAGCAGAGCAAAGCAGGCAGCTAAAGGGCATGAAGCGTACCTCTTGGTACCTCTGGTGCATCATGAGAAGTAGGGACAATGGTCCTTAGCTGTGTGGTTTAACCTTTTCCAAAGTTGAGAGACACCTTCACATCGAAGTTTGGATGCTGAGGCCATATTCCTTACAGCAAAAAAAGTCAATTTTGGATTTATAACAAAAATTAAGACTAAGTACATTCAGTGGCACTTAACTGCAAACATTCATCATAGTTAGAGAAAAATAATAAAAAGCCTTCACCATATATATGAAAATTTACCTTCAGGATTGATCTGTGCACTAACAAAGCAAGCACTTGGATGAGATCAAAGTGCACGTAGCCAGCCGCCTTCTCAATCCCAACAAGACTTGGCGGAATGAATGGTTCTGCACTGAGGGCACAATACAAGTTAGTGGTCCAGGGAGAAAATCCAAACTGGGGAAATATTTGACAACTACTGTTATCTGGAGGAACTGGGGAGAGAAACCAAATTAGCTGGAATTTTGGACTATAATTATTCCCAGAGGAATCTGCAGATCTCTTAAATATAGGGGATGGTTCCAACAGACATTCTTAATGGTTTGAAACTCTGGAGAACAAGTCTTGCTCTGAAAGCCAGTAAAACTTTAGGGTGGATAAATATTTTCTCTTTTTACTCAATTTAGTTCTCTCTTTCAAGTCAATTAATTGTCTACAGTTCATGAGCAAAATATTTTAAGTCCTATATCCTAGCTCTAACATTGGTCCTAAAGGATGTTCATTGTACTTAAAAAATGTCTTGTTTGAAAAGTTACTCGCTTCAATATTAATAAAACCTTTAGCAGTAGTAAGAAAAATGTACCAGTGTATAAATAATAGCTGCCATCCAGATGGATTTTGTTGGCTTTCGATAAAATGAGTTAGAAAAAAAACCTAAAAATGGGCAGAACCCAAATGAGAATTGAAACAGAAATCCTGTGATTCACAATGATCACAAAATAGCAAAGTCTTTCTGAGCTGGATGCCATAGCATTGGATGAAGCAAAGCAGAAGGCAGACTGATAAAACATCTCTGACACCTCCAGTTCATTGTCATGAAATACCCTGAACCTCAGAGAGAGGGAAGAGTTCAAATGAAACCTTTTTCTTTTCTAGGAAAAAGAGCGTGAGACCGATAGACAGACAGCATTTTTAACCCAGACAGCCAAAGGAATCAGACCAGGGGATGGCATAACAGAACTTCTTAGGAACCGCAGTCGTGAGGCAGTAACAACATTACCCAGGTCTTTCATAAAAGCTTTTGCTGACTCAGTCACTGATAACCACACTCCAGGATCCCAGGGCTGATTTATAGGTTTGAAAGGCTATGAGTTAAATCATCCAAATTACACCTGTTCCAAAACCCCGCTGAATTACAGGGGTGTGTTTAACCTTGCACTTCAAACAGAGCACTAAATAGTTGCTCAATTACTTTGTCAAGAAGTTTAATTGTCTTTAAAAGGCCACAGAGACAATGTGCAGTGTGAAACTGAGCATCGGTGCCTGCCTGTGGCACTCCTGACACGACTGCTACGGGTGCTCTGTCAAGGCAGTGGTGCCAGTTTAGGACAACTGATTTACATCATCTTTTTAGTCCGTACGTGATTCAAATCCTTTTTGGAGCAAGTTAAAAATATGGAAACTATCAGGTGCTTTTTGTTTGTTTGTTTTTTTCACTGACCATGCACGTGTTGTAATAGGTGGGTTTGCTTTCAGGTTTTTCTTGCCTATTCAGAATCAGTTCACTGACAGTGATCGGAACAGGAACTTCATTTAAGGCCCTGCCTGCTTCTTTGCTCCTCTGAACTGAAGGGGAAGGGATGTGATCTGCTGCAGCTAGTGAACAGTTCTCCAGGCTGGGAAAATCAGCAGAGGAAGCAGGTGAAGAATTAATCCCTAGCATCTTGCTTTTGATACTACCTTCAGCTTCCATCTTTTCTGCTGCTTCATCTCCACTTCTTCAGCATCGTGGCTCAAATGTGTTGGTTTCAGCATCTAGGAAAAAAAGAAAGAGATGATGATAATTTGAGGTTGGTTAAGGGAAGGCTCTTACCAAGTGGCAAATACCCTACCTGGGCTTTCCTGTGTGCCCCGGGTCCTCGTCCTCTTCACACTCAGCCTCAAAGGGGTGGTAACCACCACTTCAAATCACTAAAACAATCTCAGGGGCCCTGGAGTTCAGAGTTGTGCAGATGATTTGGAAAGACAATTCTCCTCGAAATCCAAAGGAACCGTGCCTGTAAATCATGTGTGCAGTTCCACATCTTAGTGCATATGCTGAACTTTTTAGTACAAGTTGACTATAGCATAATGGAATATACAGTTAATGTTTTCATTCTCTTTATTAGTGTTTTTAATGTAATTTTAATACAGTTCAAGGCAGTTATTGAGTTCTAAATAGGAACATCTGGGAAGAAAATAATTTTCCACGTACATTGAAGTATGTTGGGCAACAGTAGTGTTTGGGAGGGACAGAGTGGAAAATTGTACACATCTTGCTAAAACACACACCCTCCCCTTAAAGGAGGGTAGCTCTGGGTGCAGCTTTGAAGAGCAGCAGGGTTTCATTCCTGCAGGTCGTGGCTGTGTGCAGAGACACGTCTCCATCAGGGTGTGTTGTTTCCACTTCTACACATCATCTTTCCTACTTGTAATGGCTCTTTGGCTTTTAACTTCCCTGAGGTTTGGCTCAGACAGGGTTGCCACGATTAATTTGTGCCATCATTTTTCTGCAGAACCCAAGGAGAGAACAAAGACAGAGACACAATGTGATGCTGCTGTTCTACCTGCATCTTGGAGGTGCTGCTCTGCCTCTGGTGGGATTACAGGGTTAGCTGTTAGCTTCAAACTCCCACATTTCTTCTGGTTTATTTTGAGTACTTTCATCCTACTGGTTGACATCAAAATTAAGATACAATGACTGTTCTAAATTAACTGGGCACTTGATCTGAATCTTACAAACACTGTCCTCGTGACAGCTCTGCACCATAAAGTCTGCACCTTCAGTGTTACAGAAATGACCACAACTTAGATTTCATTTAGAAATAATTTAAAAACTGAGAAGTGTTCATTTTTCTTAGTCTAAAATGTTTGAGGTTTTTTTAACTAGTCAAATACTTTTCTTTTATTCTATTGTATTTTACAACATTCTTGATTTCCTGACAAACCAGCCCTAATGAATAAATCCAGATTGTGAATCTGGAAGTATTTTTCCCAAAGATGTAAGGTTAAGACCAAAGCCAGGGAGACACTGGCTGTAGGTCTGCTGTTAAAATCCGAGCTGTTTGTTTGCTACGGGCGTTCACATTCACACACATGACTTTCTTCCCCAGCTGACTGTCGCACACTTTCTCCTAAGACTGAGACTCCACCAACGTGCTTCTTTCTGAATCACATTTCATGAGCAATTTCCTAACAGCCACTTTGCATAACTGTCCGAAACACTGCTGGTGACAGCAAAACAGCATTCCCTTTGTCTTCAGCCGACCTAACGGAGTACCAGCTCACAAACCTAATCCAAAGCCTGTTGTATGAATATCAGAAGGGATGGGGGTGGGTCTTCAACACGTATTTTGTTGCATATCATTTTGACGTGTAAGATGTAAAGGTTGTGAGAGTAACAGAGACTTTAGTATCTTTGGCCAGCAGGAATTTAGTGTGTCTTGAAATTGCCGCCCTCCGTGAACGCATGCAAGCCTGCAAACCAGGAAATAATAGAGGCAATTATTCATCTGAGTATTTATACTTCTCCTGATATTATTGTTTTTCTTTTTGCGGAACCCAGCTTGCTGTGGACCTGGCTAGTATTTGGAAGCTCTCTATCCCAAGATCTAATATCCAAAACAGGAAGCGGATTTGACAGGCACATGCAATTGTATAGGCAAACACAAACCAACATTGTAAAGGTTTGGCTCTGGACCAGCTTTGTATGTGACGTTGAAACATTTGGTATTCTGCTTAAGGTTTCTGTGAGGAAACATCTGTGAGATTCTGCCACAGATAGCATGAAAAGTTCGATCAATCTTTGTTCACCTAGAAAGGCATTGAGAAAGCTTCACTCAGTCCTAACTGTAAAGTCAAACCGTGCCTTGTTAGTCCAACACGGAGAGCCCACGTGGTGTCTCTAGTGGTGATCCACCAAGAAATGTTAGTGCCCAGGCAGATAAACACAGGCCAGGACAACCCTGTTACATCCCTGCTGAGCCAGGGATCAGGGTCATTACGCAGCTCCAGATCTAACATGCTTCCCCTCACTCTACGAGGGAAGATCTGCTTTGTCCTCTCCATCTGCAGAGAGGCATCTTCAGTGAAGGACTCTGTTTATTGCAAGGCCTTCATGCTGGTTTGTCTACAAAACATGATGTCCTAGTGCCAGAGCTTTTTGGAGAGCCTGTGACAAAGCAGAGGGGTCAATCCCAGTTTACACTGATGCTGTGTGTTTATGTGAGTTGTTTGCACCAGCGCAATTACGGTATCAGCTAAAGCCTTAATGTGCAGATGGTCTCAGTCTGACCACTGAGCCATTCACCCTTGGCTGCAAAACAACGAAGCAGCCACAGTCCCGTCAAACAGAGCAGACAGGTGTCTTCTAGCAGAAAAATACTGTCTTGGTGAGCACAGACAGTTCCTCTGAGGCTGCAGTCCCGTGCCAGGTTAACAGCTTGTGGCTCGGGGATAGGTCAGAGGGACAAATGGGAGGGAGGGAATGCTGCCTGTTTGCAGGCACGTGTTCCCCAGCAGTCCTCAGAGAACAGGTGGGGTTTTCTTTTTTAAACACCGCTGTTTTCTGGGTGCATAAATATACTTCTAGTTGTGACAACATGCTTGCCAAACCCTTCTGCTTTTCAAAACTGCAGAATTAGGATCTCAAAACAACACTGCCATCAAACAAAAGGAGTTCAGAGATTTGTTTGCTGCTTTTAAGGGTGACTTTAATTTCATAAATATTTTTATATACTTGTAGAAATATCTCAGAGAGAAAAGTGCTGTTTGAAATTTTTCCATGCAGTGTGGACTATGCCTAGAAATGCTTTAAATATATTGTTTCCATATATCATAGGGATTCTTTAGTAGTCCATTTTCTGATATTATGGCTTCACATAATTGGTGTTTTGGCTATTTCCGAACTATGTAAGATGTGGGGACTTTACTGGATTGTTGATAATAAGATTGCTGTCTGAAGGGAAGAACTTCTTAATATGGAGTCACTTATTATTTAAAGGGAAAAAAAGTCATTAGATGGTAGAGCAAACTGTCAGGAGAAATGGGAGTGTCTCCTGATTTCTTCAGAATAAGTCTATAAGGTAATGACTCAAGCAAAGAGCACTTGGTTCTTGCTTCTTTTAGAAAATGATGTGGTGGGATACCCAGGGTAAATGGGGAAAAAAAAAAAAAAAAAAAACACATGAAACTGCGAAACATGTGTAAAATTAGTCTAAAGAGCATGGTACAAGAGAGTAATGAAAAAGAGAAGAGTCAGTGCTAGCATCTGCTGTGCAGAACAGCAGTCTCTGAGTCTCCTGGTTGAGCTGGTAGATTTGCCTTTCTCTTCTGTAATGTCCTCAGTCAGTACCCAAAGATCCTGCCTCTCCTCCTGTAACAGCTCCCTGTCTCTTCCCTGCAGTGCACCATGTTTGGACAGAACTGTAGTGGCTGAGGGCAGGCAGCTCTACATGACTGATCTACATGTTGCCTCCTGCCCTTGTTCTCATCAAAGTTTTACTCTCATCCTTGAGTACTTGCCACTGGAGGGAGGCAGAAAGCAGAAGTTGAAACTCATTTGGAAAGACAGAACAGGCTGAAAAGTATGTCACAGTTTAGTGTTACCCAGGTTAGTGTTACAGCTTCAAGTCTCTCTGCAGAATCAGGCAGGTAAAGCCTTCAGCCAGGTTGGAATGGATGGGCTGGTGAGAGGTCCTCTATGGGTAAGCTATTAGCAGAGGAGTTGTATTCATCACGTACCAAGCCAGTTACTGTACCTGTGGTGTAGGAACAGTCATTCCTCTAAAGGAAAAGAAGCATCTGGTGAGATGTGCAGAGCTGGTGTGGCTGTCCATAAACATGCACCTACCATCACAGAGCTCTAGTGCTGGTGACAAGTAATGGGAGATGCTCTGTGAGTTGACTTCAGCCTTGGGAAAAGTCAACAGGAGCCTTTAAAACTGAAAACAGATGTTTACAGCTGCATACTCTGCATGTGGTTTGGTGTTTAGCAACTGGCAATTCAGGGATATAATGGAAGGAGTTCACTGAGGTCTATGCCAAGGTGCTTTCTGGTCTCTTGTCATTAGGTAGCACTAGCTGACCTCTGTCAGTTGCTAACTGAGCTCTGGGATATCCCTTCCCCCTTTATTTCCCCCTGGTTTAAGTATTTCATTGCAGTGGCTGCCACCATCTGCCACTCTTTGGGCTCTACAGAATGGTGGTTGAATGGGAGTATCTGGACTGCTTGTGGGCTGGGAGAGGACTTGGGGAGTCAGCTGAGATAGAGGAGGGATACAGTCCTGCACTCTTCATTGTGCTTTGTAGAGAGAAATAAAGGCTCCTGATGGGAGGATGGTTTACAACAGTGAGCATTATTTGATATGCTTGGGTTACAGGTTCCCAAGATGCACCATGTGTCCTTTGCTTCCAGCAGAATGGGGCATGCTAAGAGACTTTGTAATTGTGGGCATAAAGTTGTTTGGAGCATAATACTGTGTCATCAATTCATTGATGTGTGTGGGCCTCAAGGAATGAGCCCCTCTTTAGATATGGTTGCTTAGGATGTAGGGGAGTAAGGGAGTAGAGTCTGTTTTGAAGGGGAAGAGAAAGAAGCAGCATGTCTTCCATAGCATCACCAGATTTCGGTGCTTTTTGTGCAGATCACAGCTGATCACTACTTTACTGACTTGGACAGATAAAAGCCAATCCCAAGGAAACAGCCCTGGTGACCTGAGGCTTTGAGGGCTGTTTGCATCCACTTGCTGGTGGGGTCCTTTCACCAGCATACTGCTGCTCTTAAATGAGCATCCTGTGGGAGCTCAAAGAACAGTGAGGAGCACTGTTCACTGTGATTCCCACCTCCTGCTCTTGCATTGCTTTGCAGCTGCTCTCCTCTTGCAGAGCTGGAAGGGCAATAACCCTCCAGTCCTCCTCTGCTATGCTTTGCCCAGTTCTTTCTTGGGTTTTCTCTGCATTCTTAGTTTTCAAAACCTAAAAGTTGCATGGCACAAACCTTTGCAGAGAGCACGAGAGGGGCCAAAACACAACAAATGCTGGAAGGCCATGATAGGGGCCAGTAAAAAGCAATATCTTGGCCAGCCTTCAGCCACTGCTTTTGTCCTCTGGGACCATGGCAAATAGACTGCCCAACATACAGGAAGCAGCACATAGAAATCCATACGGTGCTCTGTAACACTGATGGCAGCTGTGAGGTGCATCTGCAAGAATGCTGTGAGCCAAGTAAACTTTGTAAACCAAGGAAACCTTTGTAGGTTATAATATACTGTAATTTAGAAAATTATCCTGGCTTGGCTTGTGCAGCTTGGGAACAATTTTAAGAAACACTTCAGAAAAAAACCCAGCAGGCTCCTGGAATAAGAGTGTCTATACTTGGAGTTCACTTGTGTAAACGCAGACAAAGTGTTGCCCTATCAGTGACACCTGTGCTTATAGAAGACAGAAAGTAATGTTGTTATTTAGAGTGAAATATTAAAAGCAACATTTTGTTTTTCTGTACAAGTGGATGATAGCCCTTGAGAGCTGATGAGAACCCCTGATATCATAATTGTCCCCCTGCTGTGTCACGCAACGCTCAGAGCACAGAGTGCACCTGCAGTGTCTGGTACGGCTGGCGGAGAGAGCAAGGGAAGAGATGACATCTGTGTGTCACTGCTGCTCTGTATGCTTATGTATACTTGGCCTCTGTTTACTACAGGTCTTTCAATGCCTCAGCAAACTGAGGCCTGATGCCCACTTCCCAAGGATGCTTCTCCTCTTCTATTTCCTCATCTCCAATCCAAATTTGTTATAACCTTAGCTGAGAAAATATCTGACACAGCTGAGTAACCCATCACCCAAGTGTTCCTGAGGAATCCTCTCAAATACCGTCCCTGTCATGGGTGGTGGCAGCTGGTTCTGAACACAGTAGACAAGCTGATGGCAATACACTGTCATCTCCTTTGCCATTGGCCCTAAAATAATTGTGCGGATCTTCAAAATCAGTGTGTGAAATGGTCTTGGGCATAAAGAAATCCTAAATGTGACACTAAGCAAGAAGAACTGAGAAAGGTGAGGATGATCAAAAGTCACAGCATCCAAAATGCTGTTCTGTGCTTTCCTCTGCTAGGGAGCAAAATTGTGTTTACCACTTTCTGGGGCTGTTTTTAGGAGCAGCAGCCCAGTGAGAACTGGGTGACTTGTAGCCTGCTCCCAGCCCAGAACACATGTGATACCCTGATGTGGGAAGATGCTCCTTGTAGTACCACAGTAATAACAATAACTAAAGGATTTGGGCCAGTGGCAATTTCAAGGAATAGTGTTTCTGGAGGTGTGTAATAAGGAGGTGTGTTCACTTTGCCTAAAGCAAAGTGAACTAAGATAGCTGAGAAAATACTGTTTCCTTTTCTGTCACAAAAAATCCAAACAGAATTTTTGTTTTAAAGAATCTTTTACACCCTGCTTGTCCCAATGCAAATAATGGATTATTTAACCTACTAACTGAACCAGAAGTAATTTAAATAATTTCTAGCCAACTAGCAATTATGTCACAGCTCTCTTTAAAAGAGAAAACAAAACAGAAGAATGAAAGTTAGTGCAATTATGTTCTCAAAAACCCGACCAATCAGTGCAATTCTTGCTAATATTGCACGGACTTCCTTCTCTTGGTAAACACTACAGTCTGATATGCAGCAGAGCTTGGTACTGCCTGGACCTCCCATGGTATTGTTCCAACAATCTTTGAGTTATTAAAACAAGGCTCCTACCTTGAGGTAGGGTACAGGAATCATCGTGTTCCCAGAGCCCTCCACACCAGTCTATGGGATCAACAGGAGCACAGTCCAGTGCAGAGCTGTGCAGCACAATGGAGTAAATTCAACTGAAGTTGAAGAAAACTTTTGTTTTTTTTCCTCCCCTCTTCACAACAAAATTGAGTAGAGATGTGACAGTTTACTCCATCTGAAAATCTTCACTGAACAATGCTATTACTTTGATTTTTCCGCTTACCTATCACTGAGCCCCACAGAACCGAAAGAGCACAGTGTATTTTGTTGCCACTGTGCTGCCATCAAAGCTGAGAACTGAAAACATGGCAGCACACAAATAGCTCTGGTATTTAACTAGCATTCCCTTAAGCAGAGAGACAAGGATTTCCAAAAGAAGACTGTGGTTTGTCCCCTTCTGTAATAAAAAGAAAACAAATCTGTTGGGCATGATGCTATCGCCGACTGTCTTGACACCTTTTTTATAATTATCCCTGCCCATGGCTGCAAGCACCTCTCTTAGTGAGGAACTGATCTTGCTTGAAACATTGTCACTTAGCAACGAAGGCCAAAAATGCAGCGCAGACTGGCAGTCCCATAAAGTGGTTGCTGCTTCTGTACACGTGTAATGTGCTGTCTTCTACTACACACGGCAGGACTCCACTTGTCTGTCCAAAATCCACTCACTCGGAACAGCAACCAGAGAGAGCTGAACAATTGGTAGAAACAAAGGCAGCAGAAACATCTGCTCCAGGAGCCATGTGTGGTCCTTACAATATTCTGTGTTGCTCCCTGAATGGCTGGAAGGTTTCTACTGTGAGCACCCATCACCCATCTCTGTCCTGCATGTTGATATGAAGCTTGTGATATCCAAGGAGTCTGTTCCAGCACCAAAGCAAATGCATGGCTGAGCTGTTTGCAAAAGCATGTGTGCAACTGCACGGACGAGCCAGGTAGCTGTCTACACAAATCAAGTGCTCATGTTTGCACAACTGATAGTAAAACTATCCTTAGAGTATTTTGGTAACAGGTTCCAGCTTTCGTTTAGCCAGACTAAATGCTTAACTGTATTGCTAAAGGGCAGTTCAGAAAACCACAACAGGATGAACTCGTGTTGTAACCTTGCTGTCCTCATTCAATATCGCTTCTTGGAAAGATTCTTGTTGATCCTTCTTATGTATCTCAGTTGCATGTTGCCTCAGCAACAGCCAGACTATGAATGCATAGAGGAACTGCAATTAAACCACATTTGCACCTTATTTTTTTCCACAGAACTCATAAAGGTATGCAAGAAACACTTTTCCTTGTTTGGTAATTGATAGAGATTTAGATCCTTACAAACTATCTAAACAAGTCCAAAAAGTATCATAATTTAAAGGGGATATCTGTCCTGTTGGTCTTATCTTGTATATATTTATTTTAGAGAGTTCAGGCTGCCAAGACTTTGGAGGCAAGAGTTGCATCGTGTTGGTACTGCACAGAACATTGTGAGGTCTGAGCATTATCAGAAGACGGAGGGCAAAGTCCAATTGCTGTACTTTCTTCAGTAACAACAAATGACTGGTTTCCCTGACAGTTAATTAAGTTAGCATAGGAAGAAGAAAGTTTGACTTGGCTATAGAGCACAATCCCCTCTGAATTCCACATCCTATGTGGAAGTGTCTTTGACAAACCAAATGACAAGTGTTTCCAACACCACAGCGTTCTCCTGTGCAGACTCCAGGACTGGCCATTCACCATCCCGGGCTCTCCTGCAAAGCCAAATTCTTCTGCTATGATAAACCGGTAGGTCTGGAACGAGCCCTCAGCCTTTAACACCAAGAGTTGAACTTTACCTGTGGCCTGCCCTCAGATGTTGAAAACATATGCACCAAACTGTGCTTGTATTTGATTAATGCCTTTGCAGAGTAATTTTGGTCTGTCCCTTGTACCTTTCCTAACACAGCACCAGGCGTCGCAGGTTGAGGGCGAGCACAATACAGCGCGAGAATAAAAATACCATTTTATTTTTCTCCCAAAGGCTGGCTCACCTAATGAGGGAATGAGAAAATGTGGGATTCCTACCTTCATGCCAAGAGGCAGGCTTGGCAGTCTGCAGGGGTTTTAAGCCAAAGCTGAAGAGAACTGATTGTGGGATTGTAGGGAAGAATTCCTCTTGGGAGGTATTTAGCCCTGCAAGGAAAGTTAGGACAAGCAGGATGTTCCCATGAGCAGGAAGGAATGGGGAACTACGCAAGGCATAATGCCTCTGGTCACGAGCCATCCAAATGATGCAGGACCAAATCAACAGAACAAAAGTCAACAGCTGTAATGTGAAATGCTTCAAACTTGCAAGGCAACAGAAACACGCAAGGGAAGAAATGCTGCCATTTGAATTTCAATAGACCTCAAAATTAGAACTATCAGAAAAGCTGTGTGCTCTGTTATCCCTTTTGCTTCCCTTGCGCAAAGCCTAATTAAGGATTAATCAGCTCCTAAGTGAAAACGTGTGTCTGCATCAAACAAATGGGCATCCAAAAGCCTTAGTTGGTGTGTCTGTAAGGAAGGAGGTAGGACAGATCGTCCTTTAGGGAGTCAGGGGTCAGCACCTTTTTAAACATGTTTCTTGGCCCTTCTGGTCATGGTCTCCGGCACACTTAGAGCATTTGTGTGTGCAGTCCCTGTGCCTTTCATTTTCTGTTCCAAATGCCATTATTGTCCCATTTCAGTAGGAAGGAGATGTGAACACTGGAAGGTATAGTAAAATTACCTGCAAATGTTATACAAATTGTACCGAGCTGATGTGTTGCAAAGTCAGGTTAGATAGACTTAACTGACCAGATAAGCATGTTTTATTTGTATGCTCTTCATCATCATAAAGTTCTTGCAAATGACAGCCAAGTGGAGCCTTCTTTTTAGAGCTCATCTGGCACTGGAATTTCCTCTTTCAATTGTCTATTGCCTATTGATAGTCAAAAAGTCAATGGATACAGCACCTGCCATGAAATCAGATGTGTTTCCCTTCCCCCTTGCTCCCCTCTCCCCTCCCCAAAGTCCCAACCTTTAGAAAGAATAATCTGTATTTGTTTGTGTTAGTAATCCTCAGGGGAACAAGTCCCTCTTGCAGCATGCATTTGGCTGACCAGTACTGATCCATGAATGTCAGGGAAGCTGCTTTCGTGATTCTGTGTTCCCCAGGGCTATGAATTCACAACACAACTACCTCCATTTTTAAGATGGGATTAGGTGGCAACTCTGCTCTGCTCTGCATCGTGCTTAGTCATGTAATTATCACTCTTGGAGTATTGTACCTGACAAAGAAGGGCTGTGTACTTTGCCAACGTTGGCAGGAGCTGTACAGGAAATGCTGTGCACACATGGTAAAGAGAGAGTGTCCTGCCAGCTTCCACTTGCAAAACGAACTGCCTACAAATGAAACACAAGAATATTGTAGGTGCAACCTCATCTTCCCACAGAGGTTTCTAGTGCACTGGTTCAGGAAGCTGGAACTGCTTTCTAATGACTCATTCTTCCTGCATGTTGGCAAGGGTATCAAGGTGTTAGTTTTCTGAATATTGGATTTGTTTATTAAAAAAAAAAAAAACAAACTCAAAAGGGTGTAGAGAAAAAGCAGGAAAGGAAAAACAATAGCTCTCAATTTCTCTGACCACATCTGTGTTGATAAGAGATAGTGCCAGTCCACCTTACTCTCTTCATTCTCAATCAGACGTAGCACATTATCCTGTGCCAGATTTCTGCTCTCAGCTGGTCACATTAAGACTTCTTGCTACAACCCTGCATTAAATATCACACCAGGATATCATATTCCTGTAGTACAGCTACACACCATCCAGTACCAACATTACTAGCTGAGAGTAACAGTACGGTTTCAACAACACCCCTACTTTTTTTATTTTTTTTTCCTATTAGCAGCCTCGTAAAAAGCAGGAGGAAAACATCGGGGTGAAGAGTAATGTGCAAATGAAGCTATTGCTAAACAAGGCTCAAAATCTGCTCTTGATGTGCATTCTCATTAGGACAAATGTGATCCAGTCTGGATGTGATGACATGCAGACCAGTACACAAGAGTCTCCAGAAAGGTCAAGGTACATCCAAGTCTCTAAATCCTGTATTGAACATTCACAACTGGTGTGGGAGAACCTCTTCTGGGAGATCACTTAAGCTACACGATGGAATAGAAAAAGCAAAACTTCTTTAGAACTGTTTCTCCAGCTCCTGTATAAGCTGGCAACAACTTCTATCCCACCTGCATTTTTGCTGTGTCTTGGAGTTTTAAGTCAGGTAGTGGAATACTACATGTACCTCTTCACCATTCTCCTCTTCCTCCTCATGTTCCTGGTCTTCAGAAAGGAGTAGGTATTTTGGGAACTTAGGGCTTTGTCAGGTTTTTTTGCAAATGCTTTTAACTGTGATGCTACTGAGGAATGTTCCAAACTCAGGAATTGGTAGGCAGAAGGTATTACCAGCATCAACTCTGCTGAGCCTGCCAAGTAGAAAATGGTGTTTAAAAATGTACAGCTTCATAATTTTCCATGTATTCTTTTGAATAATTAACTTGAAATCTCTCTTATTTCTATCCCTTAGAAATTTAATTGCAGTAATACAGAAAAAAGCACCAATGTGCTTTAAAACAAAGCGAAGTGCATCACAGTAATCAAATGTGCAATAAAATTCCTCCAGTAAAACATTAATTCTCTCTTCCAAGGAAAGATTCAACCAGTCCTTTCAGGATTATTATAATTCTTTGAGAGAAAAGATCAGATAACCTAATAGATAGTGCAATTTAATACCCTTATAAAATTTATTTATATATTTATTTAAAAGCCATCTCTCCTCTCCAGCTTTCCATAAGCTCTATCATGTCTTTGTGAGACAGCCTTGAACACGAACTTGACTTCTTTACTACTTGGTTTTGATTGTAACTTTAATATTTTATCTCTTTATGAAAATTATTAATTTCATATTTTTTTTCCTCTTAATGGTCATAATCAGAATGTTCTAGGCCCTTTCCCTGGAGTGCTTACAGCTTGAAGACAACATCAAGGATAAGGAAAGAGTAGAGTGACCCAGTGGTGATAGTTCCAGCCTGGGCTGTACCAGCTCTTGACAGTGCCACTGGCTCTGTGTGGTTGAGAGCAAGTTACTCCAGCTCTTCACAGTAGTTTCCAGTTATGAGTGGGGGTGATGGCATCTTCAATTGCCCAGTGTGTCAGTCTTAATTGTTTTATGATTCCAACTGCTTGATCTTTGGATCGCAATCAAACTGGAAATGTGATTTGCTGGAGTATTTTGAAGGAGAAATGCTCTGATAACATGAGGCTAAAGGACTGGATCTCACAAGAGGCTGATACCAATGCAAACAAAGAGGTTTTTTAGAATTTGGTTAACAAGGAGCTCTAGGTAAACTTTGACCTTAAGATAATGAATGGGTTTGGTTTGTTTTTTAAAGTAAACAGAAGCACTTTTTCCTGGTTTTTCTTCTGCCCCAAATGTAAACCATCTATTATTGTAATCAGAGTGGTTCCTGCTCAACCAATGAAAATAGAATTGAGCTAATAACCGTTAATGAACGAAACCTCTCTTTTAAGTTAATCAACAGCATGTGAAAAACCCTGGAATAGTAATTTTATTTCTTCAGATACAAAACTGACAAAATGCCAGTTTAAAATAAACCAAAAACTGACACGTTTCATAACATAACAAAATTCTTATTGCTAATTTTTCTTTCAAGGTGTGTGTCTGTAAAGAGATTGCATTATTAATGAAACAGAGAAGAATATATTTCAGCCACCTCTTCAGCATAGTAGGTGCTGCCAAGCTAATAATGCAGTTACAGGGCACTACTTTCAATGATTGCTGACTTGTGCCAAAAAAGCAATGCTTATGAATTAAGTCACATGTTAATGTTGCCCTTTTTTTTTTTTTTTTATATGCAAAGTTGTTCTATTATTTGGAAAGTTTACTAAGCTACTATTTTCTTCAAGTGTAAAAAATAACCAAGGGTATATTGTACAGACTATTCTTCAAAACAAGTTTCCAAAAATAATAAACGCAGGAAACGAGTTCCTATCAGCTAATTAAAAATGAGGCTATTAGAGTTTAAAGTAAGTTTGTGCAATTTATTGTAATAGAAAGGAAAAAGTTGTCCTCCTTTTCCAGGAGAGGTTTCCATGTTAAGCTGCACTCACATACAAGAACTGTATTAATGCTAAAGTTTCAGCAGGATAAATGAAGTTGTATCTGTTATACTAACATTTTAACCATGTACATTTTATGAGTAAGGCTGTTTTGAGGAGAAATCATCCTTTATGAAAAAAGAAGTCCAACTGCTGATGAAGGTGGGGTTAACTAGTGTCCCTGTGCCAACCACATGACATTTTTATAGCAACTCTTCCTTTCCAAGCATCATAATTCTCTCCCTCCCTCTTCCCTCTTTTTCTCTGAAGTTGTTATCTGTAAGAAAATTCTTCTAAAAAAAAATAAGGTGTTCCAAGGTTCTGACAAATAAATATGTCAGTGGAGCATTTCTGAGGCTGCCCTGCTTCTAGGTCTCTCTCCAAAGGATTTGCCTACTTCTTTTCCCAGAACCATGCTTTATCTTTTCACATAGTGCAAGGCTGTTGTGTTTTGGGGGATTTTTATTTTTTAAGCAAATGCGGCTCCTAAAAATTATATTTCTAAATTTATATATATATACATTGGGGGTTTTTTTGCTTCTCATCTCTAGTAACATGATTCAATTTCAGTCCTGCTTCATCTACTTTAACCTTGGTGTGATTACTTCAGGAATAAGTTTTTCCCTCTCTTCCCATCACCTTGCTGCATTATTCTAGCTATGAATAAATTGTCTTGCTTGCTATCAACTCAAATGGTGAAAGTATTCTGAAAAGTCAGCCCAGAAGCTAAATTATTCTCCATTTTTGTCATGTCAGTTCTGTGGTTGGTGTAGCAAACTGTAGGACTTCCACAAACGGTGGGCTAGCTGCATTTAGTTACATTGCTTAAAAAAGGGTGGGGAGCAGCCTTACAGTGAGAGTAAGCTGTTTCTGTCTTCTCCCCTGCAGCTCTCTCAAATGGAAAGCACAGTGTTAATCGACTGCTTTGCAGGCACTTTTACTATATATATATTTCTAATCATCAAACCAAATGCTGGGATTTGTTTTCTGTCCAATAATCCTCATTTTCTCTGAAATGAGAACTATTGATCCCTTATGTTTCACATTAACCCAGCCTCTTTATTGCTGAACAAGTATTCTGAAATGTGGCTGTTGGATCTTTCTTTCTAATTTAAGAGTCTCTTTGCTTGATTTCATTCCAGATACAACCAACCACTCAGAACAGAAATGTTCTTCAAATTGAAAATATATAAATAAATCTGATTTATCTTTTTGCCATTACTGTTAGAAAGTCCAGTTCTTGAGTTTGAAGTCGATGCATACAGTCTGTGTACAATGCATCCCTAAATGCTTAACAGGACAAGTGAAGAGACTTTAAAGAAAATTCTAAGCAGCAACCCAGGCATTACAAAGGCCATATACAGCTGCCTGGATTATCCACCAGAAAGTTTATTTCAAAGCAAGGCATTGATGCATGGGCACAAGTGTTTGGAGTGAAACAGAAAACAGCTGTCTATGGACTTGATTATCTCCCAAAATTAACTCAAATGCTTTTGACAAATAGGCACAGTATTAAATGTTCCAAATTTCCACCTATTCATCCCATAATGCTGTGTCCACTTCAGTGGAGCAGAAGCTGTTTGTATCAGCTGTAGCTCTGAGTGCAAATTCTGAGCTCACACCAATCACTGCTGCACAAAAACACCAACCCAGCTTGGAGCAAACTGGCTGGGAGACTGGGAATAGCAGAGTTGCACCAGTACAGTATTTTGTCTGAGTTTATACTCAGGGCCAGATTAAGTAACAAGGCAGAACATAAATTGATATAGTAATACTGGTACTGTTGCCTTACTCAACAAATCTTTCTGTCATATTACTTATTTACTGAAGCCATTTACTGCTTGAACTATGAAAGCTGAAATATATCTTGGGGATTTACCTTTTAATCTTTGGCTAATGATTCTGTAGTAGATAATCCAAGAGAGATGATATGGTGGGTCTGTGATTTTTGTTGCCAAAATTATCTGTGAATGAACTTTGCAGCTCTGAAAACAGAGAGCTCTTTGCAATATGGTCAGAAAAGCAATTACAGGCTGTTTTGAGGCTGGTACTTGTGTCCAGTCTCCTTTTACAATTACTGTTAGCTTTAAAGGACATTAATCATAGGTTGAAGCAGAGCTCCCATCCCAGAGACTAGCCAGCATGCTGCACCACGTTTGTACTAGTTAGCAAAGGGATGCATATGTTCAGTTGAAATAACACAGGTGGCTGGACTGTGTCCTGAGTCCCATCAATTCCCAGGGCTTCTTCCAGCCCTGGGCAGCTGTGTGCTACTGGCACGGTGGTGCAGGAATTCATTCAAGGACTGTGCCTTAATTACACAGTCTGTCCAAAGGGAGGTTGCCTCTGTGGAGTATCAATCCCACAGAGGAGCAAGTCTTTCTAAAGTCCTTGTGTGAGTAAGTCAATTAAGGGACAACAGTCTGCAGGCTACAAGCACTCTTCTGTTTACATGTTTCAAGTTATTTCTACTCTCAGTGGTATTTAATTCGCTCCTTTAAATCTCTCTGTGACATGTGAAGGCTGAATGATAGTTAACATTGCATTCTGCACCTAAAATTTTGTTGGAAAGCCACAGATACCTTGTACCTTTAATAGCAACCTGATGACTCCTAGCTAGCCTCACAAACATAGCACTGCCACCAACCACAAATCTAACAGCAGAACTTACAATCATAATTGCCCTATTTCAGTGTACTGGTGCAGACTGTAGAAAGGATGGGAGCAAAATTAATAAAGCTCATCAAACCTTCCTTTGCTGTCCAGTGACAAATAACACTCTAAGAGATGACTGACGTCACTGCATGGAAAAGCACATTTAAAAATGGAATGGAAACCGAAGTCTTTTGTATCATATAAATAATGGAATGATTAACGTGATAAGGGGATGTTATAATCCAAAATACAAATATTTGTCCTTTTCTAATTTCTAGAAACTAGTAGAAGCTAATGTCTTGTTCTGCTTTGCTTTTCTCTGCCTGCTTGACTTGTCCTCCAGCAGGACTGGTGTAGCTGTGGCTGACCCTGGGTGTGACATTTGGCTCTGCCATCCAGGGGCAGGGTTTCAGACTCAGCCAATGCATTGTAATGCGCTCTTTTAAATATCCTCATAGATTTCATTCCATCCAAAAGCCGGAGCAAGTTAACTCATAGAGAGTATATACACTGTGGTAGGTAAAGGCATTTTAAAAACAACCTGGCATTAGTATGAAACAGTCTGATACACATTAGTGGAACCAGCATGCTCTTTGAAAAGTCCAGCTCATCACCCCCGGCTGCTCTGAGCAATGCTGCGCTGGGAGAGCACCCATGTGCAGCTTTCTGCATGTCAGGCTGGTGAGCTGCCCTTGATTTTAGAGATTTTATTCATCATTCGTTCTTTGGCAAGTGTAAAAGCACAGTGTGCTTTTGCATGGAAAGCATATGACAGCCTCAGAAATGCTGTGATTCTGTGACAGGGACAAGGCTCTGGCACTTGCCCCTCTATAACATGAAGGACAGCTGCCCATGCTCACCTCCGCCCAGACATGCTGAGCTCTCCCAGTGTAATAGAACAAATTACTTGGTTTAATCTGCAGAAAAAGATTAAAGGTTCTCAAGTGGTTTAGAGGAAAATGCTATGGTGATATACTGGTGGATTTTTATGCTTACAGAGAAGTGAGAAATAGGGGACTATAAGGAAGGCAAAAGCCCTGTGAACCTGGAGGTTGCATATGTTCTCAGCAAGTTGTCATCTTTGTGCATCCTGAATATGCTCTAGAGTCACTGAGATGTGGCTGTAAAATTCTGAACAAGCTTCTTCACAAATAGATAACAATCTACTCTTAAAAAAATCTCTTGAGATTTTATTTTTTCCTGGCAAAAGCTAAGTCTGGAGGACATCAAATGTTTTTAAATTTTATTTTCATGTTTTCTAACTAGCTGTACACAAGATGGCTGAATTCATAATGTGGATTTAGGTTTCGTAAAAAAATCTCCATGGTGTAGAATACTAAAATTCTGGCTTGCAGCTCTGAAAGCAAGAATCCTTTGGCAGCACTTGCTTTCACATTTAGAAAATGATAGATTTTTGTCTTTTCCCTCTTGTAGCCTCTGTGCCCACTGCCGATAGTGTAATGCAGTACAACCTTTGGTGTCTTTTTTGCCAGATGAAACAGTTTCTTAACATGAAAAGAGTTCACTGTCTTCATTGTTCCAGTCTCTTGTATTTTTTTCAGTAGTAATAATAGCAAAGGGAATCGTGAATGCTTTGCACTTCCAAGAGGGATTTATAAAAGAGAGGCTTGAAGGTTTTTTTCTTGGCACTGTTGTTCTCTCTTTCACCTGGGGCCTTTCTATTTGGTTCAGTGGATACTGTGGATCTTCAACTCCTGAGTATCTGTCTGTCCCAACAAAGATAATCTTTCGCTTGAACATTCAAGCCAGATGTGGTATGGCTCTGCCCAGGTGAAGAGTTAACCAAGTCTTACTCTGTGGAAACCAATGGGAAGATGAAAAATGTAGCAGCTAAATGCACTTTAGAGGTGTATTTAGCCTGGAGGATGAGAAGGAATGCTGTATTTTTCCAAAGATTTTGTGGAAAAGAAAAGGTTATAAATTACTGATCGCTCTCCTTTTGTGCCTGCAATCTGAGCAGCACAGCATTAGCTAGGACAGGAGAACATGCAGGTACCTGGATTGATTAGACACCAGACGTGAGAAAGCACATAGGGAAGTAACAGCCAAAACTGTGAAAAATAAATTAAGTGGTTTTCTTTTTCTCTTGTCTTTTAATGAGGCTGGTGTTAACACACTGGGGCCTCATTAGCAACTTTAAAGCGACTTTAGAGCTGGTCATCTCAAAGGCAGTAGCTCTGCCTTTGTTCTTGGTGGACACTTCCAGGGCTGTGTTGCTGCAGGACCAGGCACCTGCAGCCCGTGGCAGTGGTGACATCTAGAGGACTCGAACTCTCCGTGGCAGGGACAGCTTCACGCTGTTGGCAGATGGGCCTTCCCAGCACGGGCCTTTCCCTGCTTCCAGCTAAACTAATTTCTCAGCGATGCCGCAGAGGAAAACGTTCAGACACTATGTGTGCACAGGTAACTGCCCCCTGCGAAAACACCGCTCTCCTGCAGCCCGACTGCAGTTTCAGAGCACGTTAACTGATGGTGCCAACTGTACTACTGCAGGCAGGGAACAGAGGGGCAAAATCTGTTACTTCACTGTTGTGACTGACTTATCGGAGGGCCTTTGTCTGGGGAAACTCTCCCACACTGTTCCCAGAGCTGGAGTAGAGTGACAGTGTGTGATGCAGAGCAGATGCAGTGGTCATACTCTGGGGACCATTTCCACTGTTCCCCTCCCAGCCACCGACAGTATCCTGCGCTGGAAGCAGGGCACAACTAAGTGGAATTATAACTACAACTGCAGCTATGGTGACTTGATGCCTCTATTTTCTGCAGCCCTGGCAAGAGGCAGATGTTCAGGCAATGCAAGTATATAAAGAGAAGGTGTTAAGTGGGACCTTAAGCTCCTCTTGAGGGCTGCTGCTTGCATTTCTTTGAGGCATGTCACTGCAGTACCTTCCTGAGACCCCTGGGTTTGCTCAGCATCCTTGGTCCTGGCAGCTCCAATTCTTTACCTTGGCTCTTGAGTGTCTTGGCACAGAATTGTTCAGTGGCAGAGCTGCCAGGCTGCTCTGGGGCTTGCCGGCAGTGGAGATACCAGCCTTCTCCACTTCCCCTGTCCTGTGCAGCCAGAAATACTTTCATGTTCTGTGCTTTTTTATCCAAGAAAGTAGAGCCCTTGTTTCTCTGCCATTTTCTCCTTTAAAGCTGCATGAGAGCAATGAAGTCTAGCAGGCAGAGTCAGCCTGGCCCACTGCTTCAATGGGAAATATTAAACTGCAGCACTCAGAGAAATGATGAAATCTTTACTGGTAGAATTTAACAACCCTCTTTTATTGGAGCCAACAAAGAGAGATTTATAAAGCTGTAAAATAAGCTAATTCTGGTTTAAATTATTTCAAAACCTGATCAGTACAAACTGTCTTTAAAATCAAAGGGCAGGTTTGACTTTTAAAAATGAGATTATACTTTGTAAGGCCATAATTAATGCTGTTGATCCAAGCACTTAACAAACATTTGTGAAGAATAGCAGGGAGAAGGATTTCTGGAATAGTTTCCACTCAAAAAGGAAACTGATGGTAGTCTCCATCTCTCTCAAGTCTGCCCCTCCAGTCCACACTATCCAAAACATCCTCTTCCTTGTAGCTTCTTCCTATGCTCACAATACCTCTATGCTACTTGTTGCTTCTTCTCTCACTCACAAAGCACTGAGGTCTCATCAGTGTCCAGATCAGCTGGGCACCTTGTTTTCAGAGCATTTCTCAGAAAACCTCATGGGCTGCAGTCAGACTTGGGACTTGCCACAGTCTGGGCATTAGTCACTTAAAAAAAAAAAAAAAGGCCGAAAATTGCCTCATCACTAAGCCTGACAGAGAAGTGGGTAGCACTGTTCCCACTTCAGTTAAGTCTCATGTTAGTTCTGTGAATAAGTGCACTGACATATGAGTACAGTATTTGCATGACAGAGCTTTTCACCAAAGCAGGATGCTGGCTGAAGTCCAGCTCATCCAGTCGTTCTTTGCTTATTACACTGAATGTACAGCTGTATTATTGAAACTGTACATCTGAGTAAGACTTTGCTAGTTCAAGTGAAATACTTTCCTCAGTTCTTACTTGTTTTTTCCAAAAGGTTGTGTGATCTTTTCAGACACTGATTCAGAATGAGTGTTCATGTCCTACTGGTTTAATTAGTCACATGGACAGAACAACACACTTGCAGTGAGGCTTCTTCAAGCTGGCCTGAGCCTTCTCCTCCAGAACAGCAACTCAAGCTGTTTCAGGATACAAGGAGAGACACAAAATCAGAAAGACGATCACTGGGAATTACATGTTTCATAGGGAACATGGTACATTGCCAGCTGTATAGGAGGCCCACAGCTTTTAAAGTTACCTGACCCTGCTCACTGGACAGTACCATCCATGAGCCGCTTATCACTCCTGGATGCAAGCCAGAGTCAGTGCAGCATTGCTCGCCCGCTTGTTTGTTTCTGCCTGCGAGTGCTATCTCAGTGTATGAAACCAACTGGGTTTGTTTTTTCCTACCTCGGTTGATAAGAGCCAACAGATGTCAGTGCAGCCTGAATAACAAGTGGCTGTGTTGCTGCTCATGGCTCTGCTTCTGCAGAAACATCCCTCGGTGGGAGTTTCACCATCAGCCGACTGCAGCATGCTTGGGAGAGGGGAAGAATGGCACTGAGAACAGTCTTGATGTGTTAGGGGAGGCTGGAGAGGCTCTCACAGCTAAAAATATCCACCCAAGTATTTTTAAAAACACATTCAAGGGTCCTTATAAACACACAGACTTTTGTTGACAGAACAAGACTGCTCATTTATGCTGTGTATTATCCTTGAAAACCTGCTCTGTTTGTGCAGGGAGTCCCATGACAACCCCAGCTTGCTAAAGGTGCCACAATGATCTCAACAACAAACATGCCCCTTTATCTGCTGGTGAGGGACAGAGGGGAAGCAGGAAGTATCTGCAGGCTGTAGGAAAAGCAGTGAAGAAATGGAAATAAGCTGGTTTATCAAAATATTGCTTTGCTGTTTTCACAAGTGCAATCCCAGTGGCTTTCTAGCTCAACTTAGGGCACCTCTTCCATGTCAGGTTAATGCTAGATATGGCTATAAAGCCCAGGAAGGTCAGTGGAACTGGGTAGATTATCTGGTTAAGTGATTTCTGAATGGAAGGAATTTGACAATGTCCTTTACTCTTTCTCTACCTGAAGCCATAAATATTTTTTCAGGTGACAGGTCTAGGACTCAGAAAGCCACTGTAGGGAACCTCAGATATGGTCTTCAGAGGGTTGATATTTCTAAAGAAAAACTGGGATATAATGCTGAAAACCGAGAGAGACAAGGGGAAACCAACCGTAAAGGTAGTCAAGGGCAATGGCAGCGAGTTTTACTGTATTCAACAGAGGGAAAAGTTTGTACTTTGGAGTTTGGGTGGTGACACTGACTGCTTCTGTGCCCAGTGAAGCCTGCCTACCAGGGAGCTGTTAGTCTCCCCAGAGCACAGGCTATCATTACTACTAAAAGACACCTACATGAGTGCCTTCAGAAGTTTTTCAGGAAGAATGGACCCTGGAGCAAATAGTCACACTTTAATTCATACCTACCACGTGAGTTCGAACCTATAATGCAGTACTGTCAGATATGGAACTCTGAGTCCCACTACCGTCTCTGAATGCCCTTCTTGCCATAGCCAATCTTTTATGTCTCACTGTTTGTCAGGACCAGAGAGAAGACAATACTGGATGAGGTGATGAAAGATTTCATGGGAGTCACTTTGGGATAACAACATCTGCATTAAATTAATTAGGATATTAATAAGTTGGATGCTCATTTTTTC
>JANHFY010017242.1:0-21894 GCA_027560095.1 Chloroceryle inda
AAAAAGAAAGAAAAGAAAAATAAAATCCCTGAAATTCTGGATTATTTTGAACTGGTGCTTGTTGCCCAATGAATGGTGAACAAGAAAATTTAAATTTCCCACAGCAATCTGTTTCCTTGAAAGCCCGTCAAATCTTGGTGGCATAGTCATCAGTCACTTTCTTAGGGCAGGAAGGATCAAAAGTAGTTGGCAACTAAAGATTACTGTTTTCACCTGCACTCAGCTAGACCTGTTAGAAGCTCTTGTAATAAAATGTTGGTCCTAAATTGAAAAGATCCCCAAAGTTAGTGAGTTTGAAATAATCTGATGGAACAAGACCTCTATGAGTACTGTTCATTATATTTTAATACACTTCTGTTGATCAATATCACCTCTTTGACCGCCAAAAGTTTCTTTTTCCACTTCCTATCTGCTACCTGGCCAAACTCAGTCCATAGAAACTTCTCTCATTTTTTCTGCTTTCTTTTTTCATCATCATTTTCAAACTTGAGAGATGCATATTAAACAGCTGAGGAAAGCCGTTGTCATCTAGGATTTGGACAAGAAATATTAAAATCTGTTAATAACTGTCTGCTCAGTTTCTGAGGCAACACACAACATTTCCTTCCTTCAGTTTCAAGCTGATATTCTTAGATTTGCCTACTCGTACGGGGCAAGTGTAGTGCAGGATAAAGAGCCTTCTATGGCTTACAGTGGAAGTAGCTGATGGCTGTTCTGCTGCTCTCTGGCTGCAGTTTCTAGGCAGGTAGGACTGGGTTCCTGTCTCAGTATGGGTAGGGCTCACCACTGGCAAGGAAAATCACAACAGTCATTGGTTCAGCCAGCCACTTCTGTGGAAAATTTAACATGGCAAGGCAGATCTTTGCCTCATGAAGGGAGTTCAGATGGGTCAAAAAGAGGAGATATCAAAAAGAGATAGATGTTGAGTGATGGAGCCAATGCATTTCCCACCCCTCTGCTTGCTCTTTAGTATGTTTGTTTCATTTTGGCCTCTTCTGATTCAACGTGACAGGAAAAGCTGGACTCCACGTGTAAACAGTAACAAAGGATTTTTGGTCCCTGCCACCATACCGCTCTGCTCCAGACCCAACCCAGCTGTCTTAGGCCTTTTGCAGCTCTTTTCCTGACAGGTTTACCCCAGCAGTTTTGTGTTTTGAAGTGTCAAGACACTCCAGCAGTGTTTTGACCAGGCTTTTGATGGTCCCTCCTGAATCCTGCTGGCAGCACAGACAAGCCTGTCAGTACTGCTGGAAGAGTACTTAGTTGATCCTTGTGAGCTGGGTGTGACCCATGGACTACTGAGTGAAAGGCCATTCTGTAGACATTCTTCTAACTAATTTAAAGAACAGAAATATAGTTCTTGCACTTAACACAGTCTAAGCCCAGCAAAACGCATATACTTATCAAGCAGAATGGGCTCTGCCAACATACCATGTGGTCTGATGGACATCTTCTCTTGCACAGTATGATCCATAAATCTGAGGTGCTTTCCCTGTCTACACTGAAATATGAAGCCTGCTGCTAATGTGCCTCACCAAGAGCTAATGCAGCCCTGCACCAATTGCACAACTTTGGCACACCTGGGGCTATTAGCAGCAGGCACTGGTGTTTCCTAATGGAATTCTTTTCTGGTTACAAAGTAGGCTTTGTACATTGGGGAAAAAAATCCCTTTGTATTGAATGATTGAATTAATGTCTTGCTTAGTCATAAAATGATATGTACTGAAATGATCTGGTCTCAATACAGTTATTTCCATAGACAAGTTTCAGCTTTTAAACCAGTGTTGTTTGCTTACGAGCATGGAATCCAGGCTTAGTCCATGTAAGGAAATTCACTATCACATCACCTACATTTTGTATTAACTACTCTAAAGCAGCTCATTTAGTACTCATTTGTGCATGAAGCTGCCAGAAAATGTTCCTCTCATCTGAAAGAAACTTGAGGCTATATAAGAGTGCAGTACTTCAGAGAAGAAAGAAAGAAAGAATTCTAAACTATATTTGCTAAATTGGTGGACGTAACTGTCAATAAAGTATAAATTATAATATATTAATATATAAATCATACTGTATAATTTTGTAGCCAAGAATAAATACAAATGTAGTTATGCAGTCATGCTTTTCATGTTTTGCTATGAGCACTTCTATTGACACGGACATTTTCAAGATTGGAAGGTGGTCAGATAGGTATGTCATATAAGTCATGATTTGCAAATAGGTCTCTGTCCATCATTTCACTATCAGTTTGCAAGCTGTCTGTCCCCACAGAACTTAGCTGAAAACTGGCAAAACAGGGTGTAATACTGATGCAGTCAAACAAACACTAGTATCTTGTGCCTCATCAGAAGGTGAAATATCTGCTATTCCTAGCAAAAAACCAAACCATGTAATGTCTTGTACCATAAGAGCAAGAAGAGGCTGTCATATGAGCCTACATTTGTGGGTTTTTTCTATGAAGCAACACAATTTAATAAGAGGAAACCCATCTCCCACACTGCATAGATCACACTCACCAGCATTACTGGAGTAACTTGAATAAAGTAACTCCAGCTAACTCTTTCAGGAAGACCTGGACAGTCTTATTTAGTTGTTTTTCCTACCAGGTAGCACTCAGCAATTGTTTTGTATGCTTTCACTCTATAGAAATTACCAGATTTCTCTCTTTGCATCTTCTAGATTAAATACATGTAGGAGCTTCTAAAAGAGAACTTCCGTGTTCTCAAGTTGAAATTCAAAGCAACCGCCTTTGAAATAAGTTCCCTCCTACAACCTGTTATATACTCTGTTATGTGGTGCTGCCCACTTCACTGCAGGTGTGACAGCATCTGTCACTCTGTAAATCCCTGGCATGGAAATGGGATGAGGGAAGACTACTGGGTTGGGGGTTTTAATATTTCAAAACATTCTTCTGAATTATATTACAGGAAAAAAAAAAAAAAAAAATGACACTCTACAAAAATAATTTGTATCTTATTTCCTGGACCTGCCTGGCAGTTTTGTCCATGTCTGGGTTAGGGTTAGGGTTTTGGCCACCAGATGGCTTTCCTGGCCGATGTCAGCAGCTACCAATTCACATCCACAAAGAAAGGAAACTTTTGCAAGTTTGAAAGCACAAGAGCAAATCTTACTTGTATATCTGTACTGTCAACCTGAAATAAATGGATGCCTAATGGCCAGCCTAAGAAGCCTAACTTTAGTTTGGGTTAACCCTAAATCTAGTTCAGGTAAGGGGATGTGCTTGTACCCAGATAGTCACATTCTGTTCTGCCTATTTTTATTGTGGACCCTGTTGTTTGAATATTGTTGCTAAGTATGGAGCATGTTTGAATGAGGAAAGTTAGGTGGTAAATGCATTTCCCCTGTGCCAGATTGTTCGGTATAAAAGAATGTGATCTAAGAGAACCTTTACTTTGACCTGTGCATGTACATGCCAGACCTGTTGTGCAAGACCTTACTGACTGGACTGATTATAAATGTGATAGAAGAGCACCTGCAGAGCCCTCCCCATGCTAGCAGGTGCAGTGGCCATTTTAACAGGATAATTTTTTAAGGTAAAGCCTCAAGGATCTCCACAATTCCTACTCCTACCAAAGCCAGCGGAGCTTGAGAAAGGAATGTCTCAAAGGCTGAAGTTCTCCAAAACTCAAGTTATTTGCTTTGTGAAAACAACTCATTTTACAGTAGAAAAAATGACAAACAAAACCAAAGAATTCCAGTACAGCCTCAGCTAATCTGTTTTGAAGTTTTTTTAATTTTGATGAACAAGCAAGAAGACAAAAACAAGTGGTATTATATTTCCTGAATCCTTGAAAAATGCTGCACCAAATGTAAAGCTTCATGCAAAACCTTTTTCCCACTGAGAGAAATCAGTTACATGAAGTTTGCCATTAAAAGTTTTAGAAGTCTTTGGCAGCCAGGACCACTTACTTTAAAGGAAAAAACTCAAGAGATTTTCTAAACATATTTCCTCTCAAGAAGCTTGGAAAGGAGGAAATTTCATCTGAACAGAAGAGATCCCTTTGAACAATGAACACTGAAATTTTATTAGATGTTCCCTCAAGAAATCAATGCTTTAACAGTCTTATGCCTTCAGCAGTTAGAATCTCTCAGCTATGATGTTCTTGATAATGTTTGCTATGATGAATAACCCACTTGGCTTTTCCTTGCTTAAGCCATTTTACAGAATCAGAAAATCCCACATCTGTTGTAGATATATCAAGGAAATGCTCAGGTGAAGCTCTGACTCCACTGAAGCAAATGCCAATTGTTCTGTGCAGTTTAAGACAGACAGGTTTCACTTTTTAAATCTTAAGCCACCATCTCTGGTCCTGTACAGAGCTGCAAAGGATCAAGCAGACATAATTCCAGGTAGACGCCCTTCAGCTCTTTTTGTCTTTTAGGAGATCAAAGTATAGGAAGAAATAAAGTACAATTTTACTTACTCTGAGATGTCTGACTAAATATGACTGATAGAATAGCCAAAACAGTGACCAAGTTCACATCCATTCCTCCTAGAAGCTGCGGGAGCACAACCACAGAAGAAGTGGTGAGCTGCAGGAACTAACACCTGACCTACCTCCTGGCTGACGGAGATGAAAATGACTCAAAGCCCCACCCTGGCAGCAGCTTGACGGCTCTGTCCCTTGCAGCACTATGGACTTCAGAAGGTTTCCTCTTCTCATCTTCAGACATCCGTTTAAGTGTTCTGCCAGATGGGAAAATAGCTATTTTTTTGCACAGTACCCCAAGATCATACTGCCTTATGGCCAGAGTCTCCCAGCCCACCTTACCGATGAGGGTCCTCTGGAAATGCTTCAGAAATATTTGCAGGATAAAGGCAGAAGAAAGAAAACACTTCTGCTATTAGGTATCATCTCTGTGAAAGCTAAACATGCAAAGTCATGAGCCAAATCTGCTGTAGTATAAACAGGCAGAACCTCAAGAAGACCTAGCCTTGCACTAGCTTTGCATCTGACCTGTGTGTTTTCAGCCTGTAAAGACGCTGAGCGAGGGCTGTGTTATTTAGAATATCTTACTCTCTTACTTTCTTTTTTCCAACTGGTGATGCAGCAGTCATGTTCATGGAATAGACTCGATGTTTTTGGTGAAAGACAGCTGGAGAGAAGCTGCATCTGGTATAATACTCCCTCCATTTTCTTCCCAATTCTTTCTGCAGCCCTTATCCTTTGATATCAGAGGAACACTAGAGCTGATCAAACATGTAGGTTTCAGTGGAGGGAAAAAAAAACCCACCAGCATATTTGCAGGCTGATAATTTCTGTAATGCTTCTGTGAGAGCATTGGAAAAGTCTTTTTCCAAATCATTCAGGTGATGAGGAGAACTGTCTCAGGGGAAAATAACTCCTCAATTTTCCTACTGCACTTGACATGCATCTCTGGTTCAAATCTTCTAAAACCCCAAAAGATTACTGTGTACTGTACTGAACTGAACACTCTGACTGAACAGGTAGCAAGCAGTTGCCATATTTTGTTGTACTCCACTGCTGCCATTGCAGGGAAGGCTCTCTGCTTTTACCTTTCCCAGGGCTGAACTAGAAACACGATTCTGGAAAGTCTGTAGACTGTTCAACCAAGCTCATCTTTGTTCTGGTTCATTACAGGTGTTCCTACCATTCCTGTATTTCCAGAACACAAGACAGAAAAAATTGCTAACCTCAGGGACTTTAATCTGCACTTACACCACCCCAACACCAGTTTTGCAATTTCATCTAATAATAAATTAATTTAGTGCAATCAAACTTTCTGGCTATCAGTTTTACTTAGTAGCTCTTGGTTTCAGCTTGACAGTGTTATCTACCAGGATAAGAGAATGAGGCAAATGCCCATTTCAAATGAAAGTATACTTTTAAGAGGAGAAAGAGTAGTAGATAATGATGTGTGTTGTTTAAAGTGTGATTTCAAGGAAGTAATTTATGCTGAAAACAAGCTGATTCATTGTCACAATTTGATTACAGTGAAAAATCTTTGTTATAAGGCCACCATGTTTGTTATAAAGCACCACGGCGAAAGTTAAGACAGCTCACAACACCTGCATGAGTATGAACTTAGATAAGGACAAGACAATTGGCAGCACTAATGTCCTTCAAAATAGCATGAAGAGGAGTAAACTGAATTAAAAGAAATACATCGAGATAGGTGTTACTGGAGTAGCATATTAAAGAAACAGCTTCAACCATTATTTATTTTGTGTTCCAGTGTCTGCTTGACAGTGCAAAATGGTGTGCTTTGTGTCCTTACACATAATTAAGTAGCTTTTTCTGACAAATACTTTGCATGGGATCTCCAGATACAGTTTCTCACCACGTTATAGGTATGGAGCAGGGGAAGCTGTAACAGTGGTGGAGACAGGGGAAAAACCAAAGCCCTCTGTGCTTTTTTAAGACCAGTTCCTGCCATGGAAAATCCAAAGTGTTCCCAGGTGGTTGCTCAGATGCACACACATGCTATGTTCTCAGACATGCAGAGTAAATACAGTTACCTGCAGGTATTCATTTGTCTGCCGTTAGCAACAAACTACAGCATACTGAATAAAACTTACTTCTTCACTCACATTACTGAGTTTGAGTTCAAATTTTACATCATATGTTTCCTTAGAGTTCATGGTGTCATTTATAGGTTCAAAATAAAATGAATGTCTATTTACTTCAATGGGAACCTGCAGCATGGAAACTATCTCAGACCCGGAACATGCTTTCCACTTTAGGGAGGCTATATAGTCTGTCAACAATTTAAAGTGCTAAGCCTATCAGAACACAATGTAAACTGAGGAAACAAGTCAGTTTTATGAGATTGAGAAATTAAAAATATAAACAGAGCCAAGAATCAATAACAGATATTGTGCTACAGCTCCACACAAATGTGCAGGCAGTCATCCAGCTCTCAAAGGAAGAACAAGTTAGCCAGAAATGCTTTTCCAAGAATTGCACTGCTATAGTTGACAGTGGCATTAGTTACAGGTGCAGCTAAAGGAAAGTGAAGAGTTTTATTGACATACTGGCTTGGATTTCACTCAAAGCTCAAATGAAAGTGCAAACCTGCAGGTAGAAAGTGTTGCAAAGAAGATAGTCATTCTCCCTTCCTGAGAAAAGAAGGAAATCCTTGTTTGAATCCTTTTTAAAGTTTTGTCTTCTATTTGTGAATGTAGGACTGCTGGAAAGGCTAAAACTGATAGATCTTTTAATCGGATCCTTTAATTTTTGAGCAGAGGTTAATGATTGTAACTACTTCTACATTAATATGCATCGTAATAGAATGCCTTCAGTTATATAGACCTTTCTGCTGTCACTGAAGTAGAGGCAATAGTAAACTGACTCATCACACACGCGCACACACACACACATACACACCTACACATACCCACACAAACAGACACACACACATATACACTCTCTGGTCATTTTACCCTGAGGTGCCTTTCCTGGGTTTTAGTTCTTACTGTGGTAGTAGCTTTCACCACCAATTGAAACAGCACAGAGAAATCCCTCACTACTATTACACAGCAACAGGGATTATCCCTCACGGGGCAGTTAAACCACAGGAGTAGGAGTGGATCCTGCAGCACAGGTAGTAACAGACACGAGAAGCTGACTGTCATTCCAAAGATAAACTTTCTCTGAAGTAAGAACTAAGGAGAAAATGGGGGCTGCTAGTGTTCTGTGAACCTGTTCCTCTGTGAAGGCAAGAAACAGACCGCAGAGAAGATAGGCATGAAAATGCTGACAGCTAGAGAATGAGAGGTAGAACCGCGGAATCCATTACTGAAGAAGCAAGAAGTACCATTTGATAGAAAGTTATGTTAGCACCATGCTGCAGATGCTGAACCATTCTGGAAAGTCACTTCCAAGCAAAGTCCCAGGATTCACCTCAAGAACTTTAATCAAGACTGCAAAGGAATGCATCATTGCTGGTGAACTGAAAACCTTAGCTTCCAATAGCATCTTCCCATAGTTTGAGGTAGCCAAATTATAACCCCTCCACATGTACATTTAAAAGCTGACATACATTTGCACAGCTTTAGAAAGAGGACTTAATTTACTGAGGATGTGAGCAAAAGGAGAAACTGAAGACCCTTCTCTTCTCCATCTCTATTTAAAAAAAAAAAAAGTCATAATTTAGAGGAGGACCACAAGAGGTGTGTTGAGAGGATCTGCAGATGCTGAAGAGAAGAACAGCAGATGTTTTCCGTGGTTGCCTGGCTCAGGAGAAACCCAAAAATGCTTTAGGGTCTTAGTCATTCTTGCAAACCAAATAAAAAATGCGACATTTACACCAGTTGTCTGCACAACCTCTTCCCAACTCCACCTCCCAAAAAGCTGCTCATGACAAAGCTGAACGTCAAAGACCAAGGTCCCCTAAGGGTTTTGTTTGTTTTGTTTTGTTTTGTTTTGTCCTAGCCCTTAAATGACTTTTTGCATAAGGAAACAAGTTCGCTATTTTGATTCCAAAAGGCAAAAAGCAAAACAGGGAACGGACAGATCTACTAACAAACATGGCGTCAGTCAAAGCTCAGGCCCTACTGCCTACAGATGCAATATCTGACTACACAGATCCGTGGTCTGGTTCAGCATGATGCTTTACTTCTAATCTGCTTCTCCTGACTCCTAAAAAGCTTGAAGTTGGCTTTCAGGATAACGTGCATTCTGAGCATCTATTCCAATCTCCTTATCTTTTAAACCCAAATATTGTATGTGTAGAGGGATAATAAAAAGTGACAAATATTCAATGGAAAATCATTAAATCATTTTTTTAAAAAATGGTGTAGCTCTTTTGTAACTTCACCTGAAAACACGTTTATGACCACAAAAGACTTATGCAGGGACAAGCACAAACATAACCACTGCACGAGGTTATACTAACACAAGTCTGTGTGCAGTACATGCAGCACATTACATCAATGCATGAGGATCAACAGCCCTGCACCAGTTTTACGGGGAGCAAATGTGACTCTCCTGCTTTCCTGACCCAAATTCATTGAATGTTACAGTGGCTTGTGAAATCATTATTAACCCTGAACTATGATCTCTTGCAGCATTTGGTTATACCAGGAAATTAAATTTTGTCTTAGAAACCACCATGCCCACACATTTTTTTTTTTCATTATTTAGCTGGCACTGGAGATTTTTGTACAACTTCACATGACCGCACATCTGCCAGGAAACAGGTAGTCTTCTCATAGCTCTGAGGCTATGACATACTCTTGCATAGTAGAGTTGTTTTTTCATTCACAGAGTTGGGTTAACACTTTCTTTATGCCCAACATAGGTATAGAAGCTGAGGATGAGAAAAGACTTCTATGCTTCTCATAGCTTGGAATAAGAAATGAGGGCAGCTCTAATGAAGGATCTTTCCTTTCTGAATGGGCCCCAAGATTCACAGGCTGTTTTCACCCCAGATCCTCACACAAATTTAATGTAAATGTCCATCCTGTTTCAGGAGCTGCCAGGTAACTTGGCAGAAGCAGAGGAACTCACCATGTAAGGAGCATTCATCCAAAACAGCTTCTTTCCCATGCCTTTTTTATTCTTTTAGTTCCTTTTTCACAGAAGGGCACAAAAGAGCTTCAGTATACAACTGCATCATGTGTTATGAGGAAACACGGTAGGCAGGACTGCAGCTTGTTTGCAGAAAACCTGATATGCCTTACTTTTGAAAAAGGTCCTGCTTTGCTGACAGTGGGAGACAAACAAGGAAAGTTTCTGAACAGTAAAATGATGCATAAGTTGGTTATAGATCCTTCCTATTCTCCTCCATGGTGTCACTGTTTGTGGAAAATGTACTTAAGAATTTCTTTTAAAGAGTATTGAAAAAAACCAAGATGACAATGTGTGGGACTATTCTTGGCAGCTCTCTTTTTGGAATACCAGATGAACAAGTCCAAGAGGTATGGGAAATGCCAACATTTTGAAAAAAGACACACTAATCTGTATTTATTAGTTCTAACTTGCATTTAGCAAGTCTGTTACATAAAGGTAAACAAGACCAGAATCACTTCCTCTATTTTCATGTTTTTACAGTTAAATGTTATCTACATGATATAAACCAGATTATTTGTATTGTAAGACTACTTGGGCAGGGACTGTCTTACTGTTACACAACAGCTAACATAATGAGTGACTGAAACTTTCCTGCACTACTCAGAACAAATAAATTATTAATTAGAATGTTGTTAATAATATGCCTACTTTGTCCATTCTCACTCATTAATACTGGGCAGGGATCTGTTTGCTGGATTTGGTCTGCTTTTCTTTAGGATTCCACTTGGAATGCTCTTCTTCCACCAAATGCTCTTCATTTCCAGCAAAGTTTACACATGAAACTTGCACAATAAACTAAGCTCATCTATCAGCTAACAGATTGAGGCTGCACAGATATAACAGAGTAAAATTAAATCCAGGAAAATGTACAGGAACAAATCTGTGTTCAAACCTTTTAGGTTATTAACCACTTGAAGTAGGCAAGTAAATATTTCCTTTTGTTTCAACTTATCCCTGTTCGCATACCCGTGACTGTATGTTGCCAATTAAAGATAAGCCACGCTATCTTTGGGTTGCAATAAAAACCAAACGTGAATCAGAGGCAAATCTTTGCAGTAAGACTGTCTGTCCCAATGGAAGCTCTGTGCTCTTCAGAGGATATTATACACACTCACTCCCCATAAACTCTCTCACCGTCTTTTTTTTAAAAAATTACCCAATGGTTTCCAGTCCATCCATTTGTATTTATTGGCTAACTTGGGGCAGGGAAGTGATTTACTTTGGCAAGTGAATTTGGTATCTTAGTTCCTCATCATTATTCCAAAGCCCATTTCCCAGCACTGGAAACTTTTTGCAATAATCTGTTCTCCTTTTGTAGTTTTACAACCCAAACTATTTCATGATCTTAAGTCAACTAACAGGAAGTGACTGATACATAACATTTAGCCATGAAATGCTGAGCTAGTAATTACAGAGTTTGAAATGAGCTCCTCTATAGAGCCGTCTTTTTCTTGAAAAAATACATTTCATCCTAACATTCCCCAGTCAGCTCTACTTCTTACTTTAGCTTTGAAGAATTTGGTTTTGAACACACTTATCTGGCCCAGGTTCCCCACATGTTCACCTAAGACAATAAACTTCCCCCCTCCCTCCCCCAAACTGGGGACCTGTTGAGATTGGGTAAAGCTTAAAAAGCACTTTGGAATAAATGCTGAATGCTACCACCTGAAGAGTTGTGGAGATAGGAATAATAGAGAGAAAAAAAGAAGTGTCAGTCAAGAAGTTTTAATTTGATAAATTATGAAGGTAGGTAACATTCAATAGCAGTAAAACATATTTTATGCATGTCACAGAACACCTTTGTTCAACTGTTTTGATTTTGAAAACCTAGCAGTTCCTCATCCAGAAGGCTGGTAAACAATTTTCTCCTGTAGGAGAAAAGGACTTGCAGAAGAATACCTACATCCTGTATGTATTCATACATACATCCTATGTGTATTTTCCTGCAAGTCCTTTCCTTCTTCATGACATTGACTATTCAATTATTCCTAAAGGCCTGCAAGTACTGGTTATTTTGGAATAGAAGGCAAGCAGAAACAGCAAATACCCTTTGTAAAGATGACAGGAGAGTTTTTCAAATCTCTTCAACACAAAGTATCCTGCTGTATGTTTTTTGTCAAGTCTGGATATAGTACAAACATGGAAAATTTGAGCAGAAGCTGTTCTTATTACACAGAAAAAAAAATAAAATGTTACGTCTGTAATTGTAATTATGTCAGTATGCCAAATAATCTGGAATCTCAACTGAAAACTAAAGCTTTTATCTCCATCAATAAAGTAACTCCTGCCAGGGAAATTGGTGTCATATTCTGGCATAAGGAAGTACCACCAGTGCCAGGTACCACCAGTACATGTTCTGTACCTTGGATCAGTAATACTCCTTTTGAGAGATGCTCTCCACCAGTTGGCATGCATACCATCAACAACTCAACAACAGAGCATTCTGCTACAGTTGTGCAACTTACCTTCACCTGTGCACTTAAAACCTTTCATCTTTCATGTGAGCTTAGAGTATGTGTACACTATGTGGCAATGTGAACAAACTCACAGTCTTTCTGCAAGCTAGAGAGGCAGAATAACCAGATAAAGTAAAAAAGCTACAGGAAAGCATCTCTGTCTTCAGTGCTTCATTCTTCAGTAGCCTACGTTACATTACCATTTGCTTTCTTCCAGAGATGCACCTACAGCCTGTTATCAGTTTGGATGGATTCTGATGAAATGCTCAGTGCATGCCTATTCTGAAGCATTTTCCATCTTTTATTCAATAAATTCCATAACCATGACAGGTGAATGTTTTTGAACATATGCCAAAGGCAAAAAAGTTGTATTCAACATTTCCAAACCTTTGTATCTGCTTACTATAAAGAGGGAAGATGCTCCTGCTCTTGATGACTAAGAAGACACTGCCATTATTTCAGACTTAATACAGGCAACAGAGAACAGAAGAAATGTGCCAACATCCATCCATTTGAAGTAGACAGCAAGAATATACTTCCTTGTAAATTAAGCCACAGCAAACTGGTTTTCTTATATGAAATGTGTTTTAAAAAAAATTGATCATTAACAAGACTTTCAGTGGCAGAAGTTCATTGGAAAAATACTCTTTTTTTGAAACTCAGGATTTTCTTTTTAACAGAAGCAGGGTTTAGCACTCACAGAAGCTGCTGAAGCATGAAGCCCCATAAACCGCATATTCAGGACATGCTTTTCCTTAACTAACAATGCCTTTATACTGAGCATGCAGATGGCAACAGCAAGTACAACCCACTTCTCCTTGGTAGTGCTGGTGAGCAGCAACAGAGGTTTTTAGCTGCAGTAAATAGTTATCTTGACAATAACCAGTGATTGTGTTTTATATATTGCTATTAAGAGACACTGACAGTACCTGCCTGGTACAAGATCTGCTGTAGGATACACAAGTAGAGCTTCTTCTAAGTCAACTTTCAAGGGAGAAAAAGGTGCAATCTTTTAACAAATGTCATGTTCCTAGTCCAAGTCCCCATACACTGGAGCTACGGCTTATTTTTTTTTTTTTTCCTAAAGAAATGTAAACTGAAGCAAAGACTTATCACTGAAATTTTCAGTCACGATAAATACACTAACTGCAGTTGTGAAACCTGTAAAACTCCTGGCTTTAGACAGATTTCAATTTTGAGAAAGAAAATAATCCAATTTTACAATAAATGTTTGTTCTGTGTTTTAAAAGCTGAAATTAATTTTTAAGAAGCTGATCATCCTTCTGATGAAATATGTCTGTTTAGAGGTGATGCTAAGTGCCTCAGGAGAAATGACTTTAGTTGTTGCATTTCACCATGTTTCGCTACATGTCAAAGTATGTCCTGGATATAAAATACTCCATGAAGAGATAGTTCCCTTCTCCAGCAGAAAGAATCACGGTGGATGACAGGAAGACAAGCCCAATCTACAAGCCAGTTTTAGTCAGCTACCACATAGATACAACACTCTGTAGTGACCAGAATAGAGTTCAGTACACCAGAAGTAGTCATCTCTTTTAGGAAGATACAAATCACATTTTAAGCACCACTGAACAGACTCACTAGCTACACACTGAATACAAAGGGACTCTGTGATGGTTTGCTACAAGACAGATGTCTACCATTTAGTCTGCTGAAGCCAGATGAGGTATCTGGGTCAGGTATGTTTAAGCAGCAGCATACATTTCATCCATCCTGAGGTAAATCAAGCACCACAAGAGCAAGAAATGATGTTGATATCTCTGCAACCATATAAAATTACTAGAAATACCACTTGGTCATCATTCACATAGTTATATACATTCAAGATGCAAGAGCATATCAAATTTGTTTTACTTTGGGGAAAAAATTGTAAGGAAATCATGTGCATACTTTTTTTTTTTTTTTTTTTTTTAAGATATGAAGTTGTAAGTGCATTTGTTTTCCTTTTTTTTATGTTTGATGTAAAAGGCATACAGAACGTTCACCCAAAAGATGCTAGTGAATCACTCAAACTTTCACATTAGCTAAACCTGCTCAGAGGAAGGAAAGGAAAGGTCTAACTCCCCAGGGACTAATGAAACAAAAATTACTTGTGCTATAATGTTTTGCTATCTAGAGCATTCTGTATGAAAACTCTCCAAGCCCCAGCCATGCTTCCACAGCAGGACTAGGACATAAATGTGTGCTTGTGTCTATACACTATGTAGTTAACTGAACAAAAAGACACGAGGTGATTTTGTTGAAAATACACTGATAAAGCCTTATTACCTGAATTTTACAGTATTCATGTGGCCCAGAAACACTTCATATTTTTAGAACAGTCATCACAAAATTTGCTTCTAAATTGTTCACAGTAATGTATAAAAAGAAGTTGTGTTTGACTATCCAATTTAAATTGAAAGGTAAAAGTGAAACTAGCAGCACTAGAACTTTGTAAATTCCTTATGTCATTGTTAAATCTGCTATCTTTGGTTTCATTTCCTTACCAGCTTCTTTGGCTTATCTGTAAAGATTATTGTGAAGGACTGGACAGCAAATCAAGGAAACCAACACAAAACAGTACAGGAACTCTTACTCAATGTTACACAATTTTTAAGGAGAAAACTGACTAATATCTAAGTAAGACTGAATTCCCTTGGCAACATGAGGAAGGCTGCAGGGACACTGGTAACAATCCTTTAAATGACAACAGCACAGTCTGACTTGGTCAATTACCCCTGTAAGTTTCAGCATACAAATCCATTTTCACACAGATTCTTTGCCCCTATTTACTAAAACAAATGTTTTCAGTCAATTAGTTTTGATTAAACAAACCTGTTTTTACAAACTGCCTAGTAATCTACTTAACATTTATATCAAAAGGAATACAGTATCATTAATTTTCTAGTTTTTAATATTCTGAGCATTTCCTTAACATTGCATTAAAATGGTTTTTTTTAAGTAATAGTACACCTGGCTTTCCTGGTCATGGAAACAGACACTTCTCCTTACCCAAGGAAAATTCAGTACAAAATTTGGTTAAGCAAATCGGAAATGGTTATATGAGCACAGAAGGAAAGATCAGTGTGAGATATATAAATATACATACACACACAGGAGTACTATTTAATAGTGGCTTTGTGTTATAACCAACAGAAAATAGTTCTACAATACAGCATTCAAATTTATAATTCATTGTACAGGACATAAAATTTGGGGAATTTTGAGAAAGAACTGAAGGCACCAATTTATTATTTTGAGGAAAAGTGTCACCACCATTTTTTTGTAATGAAATTAAAGGTCACTTGAACCTGTCAGCTCTCTGTGTGTTTCAGTGCATGGTCTGCCTGTAGCAGGGAAACAAAACCTAGCTTCTGGACATGAAATTACCAGTTGATCAAAGCCCATGCTGTGTAACACTCACAATACAGAATTTCTTATACCCTGAGTAAATCTGTACATTTAGCAGATTTTAGATTGACTCAATTACTTAATGCATTTCATCATTTAGCTTCATACTGATAGTAGGAATAAAATAGGAGGAGTAAAAATGTGTTCAAAATTCATTATGTACTAAAACTTCCATTAGACTGAAATCTAACTCCTTCCCTCTCTCTTTCTGGACTTTATTTCCACTAGCAAAGGTAATGTTGTAATGTTCTTCTGGTAATAAGTTAATACTAATATCCTGGCTGTTAAAATTATTTCAGTTATTTATCACTAATCAATTAAAGGAGCACCATACACTATACTTTACTGTAGAAAAAAGTGGCACCAGTAGTCATGTGAAAATAAGATTGCATTTTAAACTAGAATATTATCCGTTAGAAAATGCATTCATTCTGTTATGGCCACTATGAAATTAGGAGATAATTTAGTCTTGTTTCTAGGGGGAAGAAGACACATATTTTTCTTTTAACCTGGTAATTATTAGTATGTACTTTGTATGACAGCCATCCATTAAAGCAGGAATAAAAGCAGCACAGTTCTAAGAAAAAAGTCAGAAAACCCCCACTTTCTTCGACTTTGCAAGTACAATTTGAAAATACATGGAAGTTTAGATTAGCATAGCAAATGAACCACTGAAATAACGAATATTTTAGTGACATGCATCATAGATATGTACAAAAGTATTAGTTGTAGTTTGTTAACATTTTTTTGGGGGGTAATTCATATGCTTTTTGTACTTCGCATTCACTCGTTATTGTAATGCATGCAGTGAAACACAAATTATGTTTTCGGTATCCTGGTTTATTTTTGCCATAATTTTACTACATGTGGCAGGTATCAGTGCATAATTGGAAATACCAATGCATTAGAAATCTACATGAAATATTGGTAAGGGATTGTGAGGCAATGCTTTTGTAATAGGGAGGTGTATCTTCTAGGTGACAGGGGCTGAAAAAATATTTAACTTCTCCTTTGTTCTCTAATCTGGTCACCAACAAATTACAGAACTACATGCAACCTGTCAGTTTACCTCAAAAAATTGTGAATGGCCTGAGCTAAATTTGCCTAAATGTCAGGGTGAGGCATAAGACTGAAATCGCTATTTGGTGGGAGAGAGAAAAAAGTCATGCCACAAGTGCTTGCTAGTTTTCTTAACAAGTGGTGGTCACCTGTTGCTGTGGGAGTACTGGTGGTGAACATGGAACTGTGGTAGAACATGTCTGGAAAAAAAAAAGTTGAAATACAGCTGAAAATTATCATAAAAACATGAAAATTACTAGAAATACAGAGAATAAAAATATGTGGTTTTGAACTATTGAAGATATGCCCGTTAACTGATTATTAAACATGGTCAGAACAGTACAGTACCAATTTCAAGGACTGTTGGAAGACATATAGTTAAAAAAATGCTACAGCTACAATCTAAAAATGAGAAACTGTGATTCTCAACTTTGTTTCTATATATATTTCCCTTTGCAACAAATCTGCTTAATGCAAAAGTCTGGGTAAAGCACAAAATTACACAAATATTATACCATGAAACAAGAATACAGAAAATTCTCTACATGGACTTCAGTGTTCGCTTCTTGAACAAAATATATTAATTTTTGGCATTTCATAGACTATAGTTTAAAATACAGGTTAGAAGTAACTGAAACAGCAATGCTCCTCCTCTGCTAAACTATTGTGCCTTTGGGTAAAAGACAGCTCCTGCTCAGAGGACTCTAAAGCAAGACACTCCTGATATTGTTCCTGGGAAACTTACACACCATGGAAGACAGAAATTCACAGTATGAGGATAAACTTTAAGGAATGTTCTGCTTTTCCAATCTTTCCAAGAAAAAAACCCCAAACTTTTATTCATATTGTACTAAAGGCTAAATAGGCCCAATGTACTGACAGACAAGTTTCCATATGGATCTATTTCTTACATGAAGAACGCATAGGGCAGAAACTGTTCATGTGGAAAGGCACATTTTAAAATGGTGAAACACTTTCCATGATTAGCTTAGTGCACTGCACTGCAGAGAGCCTTTAGTACTTTGCAGCAATAGGTCTCTGGTACCTATAAAGACAGCCATCCCCATTAGTATATTCTCTTATTTTTTTGTATGTTATACTAATATACATTTAATTATACATTGCAAAATACATTAACTGGCCAAATGACAAAGCTCAGAGGATTGTGATCAGAGTCCACTTGGAGGCCCGTAGCTCACGGTGTTCCCCACGGGTCAGTGTTTGGTCCAGTCTTGTTTAGCATATTCATCAATTACCTGGATGAAGTCATTGGGACACTTCAATCCCAAACGGGATTCCATCCCCCAATGGGACAGAGTGTACTCTCAGCAAGTTTGCTGAGGATAAAGAACTGTGGCTGACAGCCTGGAAGGCTCTGCTGACATTCACTGAGACCTAGGGAGGCTGGATAGTTGGGTGGAGGGGAACCTAATGAAGTTAGGCATCTAATCAGTTAGTGCACCACACCTTGAGTACTGTGTCCAGTTCTCTGTTCCCAGTTCAAGAGAGACAGGGACCTACTGGAGAGAGTCCAGAGGAGGGTTAGAAAGATGATTAGGCAACTAGAGCATCTCTCTTACAAGAAAAGGCTGAGAGCCCTGGGGCTACTAAGCCTGAAAAAAGACTGAGAGGGGATCTTACCAATATTTATAAATACCTGAAGGGTCAAGAGTATGGGGCCAGTCTCTTTACAGCAGTGCCCTGTGATAGGACAAAGGGTAATGGGCACAAACTGGAACACAGGAAGTTCCACTTCAACGTGAGGAAAAACTTCTTTACTATGAGGGTGATGGAGCCTGGAACAGGCTGCCCAGAGAGGCTGTGGACTCTCCTCCTCTGCAGATACTCAGAACACACTTGGATGCCTTCCTGTGCTAGCTGCCCTAGATGAACCTGCTCTGTCAGGGGGGTTTGGACTAGATGAACTGCAGAGGTCCCTTCTGATTCCTACCATCATATGATTACGTGATTCAGTAATATTGCACTTAATGGAAAATGCTGATTTTGAGTACAGCAGTAAGGTCTTTAAACAAGCTCACATTTTGAGGCATTTTAATTTTATTCTATCTTCCTGAATCTTCCCTAAGACTTATGCTTTACCACAGTAAATAAGTTTGTCTTTACACAATCCTGAAATATTTACTAAAATTCCTTAGTGGAAAATTAATAGTCATCTTAATTAGTATATTTTTTAAATTAAGACAATTTGCCCAACATGCATAATGCTGGAACCAAAATATCTTCTCCTTTCTAACCACAAATAATAGCTAGTAATTATCTGCAAATTGAGTGCTGAGGAACTACAGAGGAATAGAGTTTAGTATGATATAAGATAGCAGTGTTTGAAGACATGCAGATATACTGTTGCACATTGTGAAATACAAACAGCATTTCCTTTAAAACAGTTGAGTATAAATGTTCAGCGGGAAAACAAATACATTTGAAAGGCTAACTGATGTTTTTTGGAAGTGCCATGCACTACCAAATTCTCATTTACTTAGCATTTACACAGTACTTTACATTTTTTAAGTGTTAGACAAATGCTATTATCTAAAGGCAGAAAACAAATCCAAAGTGAATGGGGCACCAGGAAAATGATGAGTGGCACCAGGACTGTAAAATGTAATGCAATTACTAAGCACTTTACAAATCAGCTAGCTTTGTGTGAACTATAATGGAAGATCACATATTTTACAAGGGGAATGTACAGATATAAAATTATTACCATTCATTAAATATGTTTCTCTAATCTTTTGATACTTTGACACAGGAGCTGTAACTGGCTCCACAGGCTTAAAATGCCTCTAATTCTGAAGTTACAGGGAACATAAGGAAACCACTCCAGTGATAAACAGTACATTTCAAGTGCTAATAGAAGCAAACCTTTAAAGAGTCATCATTCTTATACATCAATGTGGATTCCATGTTTTATAGACATTAATTCTCTAGTGCCTGTTAAATACATAATAAATGAACATAGATGAGGTAAAGATGCTGTAATTGCCACATACAGCCAATATGGCAAAGGAGGGGTTTTTCCAAATGGGCAGATCCAGAGGCCATGGCGAATCCCATCACGGACGTGATGAGAAGTCCAGGATATGAATAACATCCAGGGAAGAAAGCACCACGAATCCTTAAGTCTGAAAAGGTGCATAATAAACTTCACTGTCAGAGCTGCAACAGGAATCACAGTAGAACAATGAAGAAGTGGTCTCTGTGGAAGAGTCAAAGCAGCCTGCAGAGAAGAAAAATATAATTGGCAATAGCTACAATCACAATAAGAAAGCAAATGATTCATAGATTTATAGAGAATGTGCTTAGGAAAAATCAGTGGTGAAGTCTAAATGAGTCTTTTCCCTCTGCCTTACAGAGGTTATGTACCAACAGCAACACAGTGAGCAAGAGGAATTTTCCTGTTAATTTAGCACTATTTAGTGCCAATATTTACCCAGATTTGGAGGTCTGATGCTTTTTTTTTTTTCATATAAATTTTAGACAGCAGGGTTGTTCATACAGCAAAACCGAGTACTCAATTAGCATAAGAAAACCCTATTTTGTAATTGCAGCGGTCACTAGGCTTCTGAAATGCTGTTGCCCAAGTTCTGAGAGAAGGATAATCTGTTTTTTATATTCTGTAACTAGACGAACACTTACATCCCAGAGTTGCTCAAGAGACAGAAACATTTTTCTGTTTGGCAATATAAGCTGTTATACTCTTCCTCATAACATGCAAATTTGTTCATCTTTAGAAATCACCAGATGTTAAAAAAGAACAGTACAAGCATTTTCTGCATGAAACCTTCTACAAAAAGATGACTGTGGTTGGGGTAGATTTAAGGGGACATCTACCATGAGAGAGATGAGAGAACAGACTGCAGTTGCCAACAGTATTTACTGAGAACACAATTACCTTTTCATTTGCCTACATAGTCAATTAAGTGCACGATCTTATTGAAGTTCCTGCTCCTCCAGCCCCTCTCACACACTACAACGAGCAGCTGGAGACAGGAGACAACAGTCACATGCTGGAGAGACCAAACACATTCTGCTTTAATGCTCAAAGTGATACCATGGAATTTCTGTAACAACAGGAGCTGACTCATATTCTGTGATCCTTCACAAGCCTAAGTCCTTAGTTTTGAGTCTGATCTATAAATTCAGTGACATATTGTGTGTGCAAAGATTATTCTCCATTTCCAGAAGCCCTTCTGTGCAGCCCAGGTTGCACTGGTCAGCAGTGGCACCTGAACCAGCTGTTACCTATGCTTGCAGATACAATCACATTTGCCACGGGGTGCTTTCTCTACACTTTAGAATTTGGCGAGTCTTAAGCAGCAAGCTAGCAATTTCTGCTTATGTGTTCCACAATGTGTTTGGGCTACAATCCTGGAGGACAGTAGGGGCAGAACATCATGCTATTCTTATCAGCAATGCTAAGTATGATGGTAAGGTGCAGTAACTTTCACTTGTAGTCTACTGTTCCAGTACTATTCAATATATTCATCATATTCAATGTATTCCAGTGCTATTCAATACATTCATCAATGACCTGGACCTGACAGAGTGCATTGTCAGGAAGTTTACTGATGACACAAAGCTGGGTGGAGTGGCCTACACACCAGCAGGCTGTGCTGCCATCTAGTGAGACCTGGACAAGATGGAGAGTTGGGAGGGGAGAAATTTAATGAAATATAACAAGGGCAACTGTAGTCTTGTGTCTCGGGAAGACCAACCCCAGGTTCCAGTATAGGTTGGGGACTGACCTGTTGGAAAGCAGCACAGGAGAAAGGGAGCTGGGATGGTTGACAGTAGGCTGACCATGAGCCAGCAATGTGCTCTTGTGGCCATGAAGGCCAATGGCATCCTGAGCTGTATGAGAAGGGGGGTGGCCAGTAGGTCGAGAGGTTCTCCTGCCCCTATACTCTGCCCTGGTGAGGCCACATCTGGAATACTGTGATCTAGTTCTGGGCCCTTCAGTTCCAGAGGGACATAGAATTGCTTGAGAGAGTCCAGCGCAGAGCCACAAATATGATTAAGGGAGTGGAGCATCTCCCTTATGATGAAAGGCTGAGGGAGCTAGGGCTCTTTAAAGGAGACTGACCCATTAATGTTTATAAATATGTGAAGGGCAAGTGTCAGAAGGATGGAGCCAGGCTCTTCTTGGTGATGCCCAATAATAGGACAAGGGGCAACGGGTGCAAGCTGGAATGTAGGAGGTTACACATAAACTTTTTCATGGTGAGGGTCACAGAGCACTGGAACAGGAAGTGCACAGGAAGGTTGTGGAGCCTCCTTCTCTGAAGACATTCAAAACCCACCTGAATGTGTTCCTGTGTGACCTGATCTAGGTGATCATGCTCTGGCAGTGTGGTTGAACTAGATGACCTTTCGACGTCTGTTCCAACCCCAAA
>JANHFY010017246.1:6765-30862 GCA_027560095.1 Chloroceryle inda
TCAAGGATGTTTTATTTAAAGTCTATGCCTCAGCGTTTGAAAAAAAGAAGCTACAGCATTAGGAGGAGCATCCTACTTGTTATCCCTCAAAACTTTAAATGTTGAAATACTGTAACCTGTCATCTTTGCTCAGTCCTAGGATCTCTGTCTGGAATTATGTCGAACATGGGCAACTAATTTTGACCTGTCTGTGGAGAGGTATTTTAATTGTCTATAAATTTAAACAGCAGATTCAGTGTGCAAAACAGCCAAGAAATACACCACTGCTGAACTAGACTGGATGTTTTGCAAGACTGTCCCATGCCTTTGTTGAGGATTTACAAGGTTCCTTCTGTTTGTTTGTTTTGGGTTTTTTTGAGGGGGTTGGTTGGTTGGTGTGTTTTGGTTGTTTGTTTGTTGTTTGGTTTTGGTTGCTATTGTGCTAGAGAACATGCCAGTTTTTCTTGTGTGTTGGTGCATACCTAGTGTGACTTACATCAAGTGCTTTGCATACACTTCTGAAGTGTTGGATTCTCAAGTGTTAATGCAGACAGACAGTCCCCACCTATGTTATTTATCTGTTTGTAGCTGAGTAGCAAAACCAGAGGCTTTGAGCTGTGAATGAATACTTTTGAGTCACCTCCAGCTTTGCAGTGAAGGCCGTGTTTCCCTCCTTTATGTCTCCTTACCTTAGCAGACTAGGTTGTTATTATTAAGTGAGCACAGGCCTTCCTGTTGAACTGTAATTAGCCAAGAACGAGCATACAAAGTTTAAAACAAGAAACACTTTTGGGACTGCTTTTCAGAGCTACTCGTTCTCAAATTGAGATTACTGCTTTCTGTTAGCAGCTGATCTGATCAATCAACTTCCTCTTTCCAATAGCAATCTAGTAAGTCATTAAATTTATTATTCTGTTGATAATTAGTACTCTCACTCTTTTCCTTTTCTGTATAGGCTTAATTGTAAGGGGGGGGGGGGCTGTAAAATGCACTTGTCTATTATTTTCAAAGGATACTGTGCCTGCTGAGGGAAGGCTAATTGTGTTGTAAAGTAAATGTACCTTGCAACACCAAGGAAAGAAAGCGTTACCTCTGTGTTTCAGCAATGTACATTAGCAGTATTTTCTTACTATATGAGTAGTTAGAAATATTATTTAGAAAGGAAAAAAGAGGCATGGTCTGCTCTGTGTTTAGGGACTCCTGTTTATAGATTTATCTGGATGTCTTTGGGATCTTGACCTCCATTATAATGAAGCCCAAACAGAGCACGTCATGTATGTTACTGAGCTCTGAGATTAACAAATCTTTTCAATATTTAATATTTGAACCTTCCCAACTTCTTTCTGCTTAATGTGCTTCATGTTATAGAGAACAAGATTGACATGTCAAGCTGACTGTTGGTGAGCAGTACCCTCTTTTTTTCTCCAGAGGAAAAGTTGTGTAGATGTTCCTGCAGTAGTTGTGTAGTGCATGTGGTGAAGAGACTACAAGGTTTAAGCAAATGATTTTTTTGAACTTCACTTACATATCTAATATGCAGCTAATGCAGGTTTTCATGGATACAATGGAATAATGCACTGTTACAACTAAAAAGCAAGAATATGCTATAACAAACTAGGAAATGCAGTAAATATTATACATGTGTTAGTTAATCACCCATGTTTGTAAAATTTTAGCATGCTAAATATTCACTTAACCCTCCAGATAAGGACTGTCAAGAAAAGTGACCTTGTTGGATGTCCTGACCAAGGAAGGGGGGGGGTCTCCATACAGGTGAGATGTGTTGCAGAGGCAAATCCCAATTCCTAAACTGTGCCTGAGGGGTTTTATCCCCTGATTTACGTGACTGTGGCAAGACTGTGCCAGATCAGATTATACTGGCAGGATGCAGGAGGCTGAAGCTAACACTGAACCCCCACACATTATCTTACCTTTCTCAGGCAACTGAATGGTTTGGACTGAGACTCGGGACATACTATTTGTTGAAAGATTTCAAGACTTGGCTCAGGTTTCTGTTCTTTGCATGGTGCCACGCTGCCCTGTTTGGTGTGTGGCCTATGGACAGCTCAGGGCTGAGCTATTGACACAGCTCCCTGTGGGTAGTCCCTGCATAGATAGGGCCTTAAGGCAATCCAAGACTGAGTTGCTTTTACAATGCTCCCATGAGTCACCTACTTACACTAGACATTACTGAAACTTGTTTATGAACTATGAGCCAGATGATCCATCCTGTGCAAAGCTACTGTTTGAATCTGCTCAAGAAAGATCGCTCTGCATTAAGTGCTTTTGTGATCAGACTGTGACTCTGCCGCAGCCTCACAGCAGTTGTGCATCACAGTCGTATCCTGCCTCACATTTTTGGTGTGTGAGTTTATTTACCTGTGATGTAAGAATGATTCCTTTTTAACAGCTGTTTGACCTTATGTGGAGGTCAATCATTAACTAGCAAGCAGCCATGAACATCATTAACTAGCAAGCAGGCATGAACATCTCCACAATTACTAAGTGCAGTTACCTTTAGCACTCACCTTGACTCCTTCCAGTTTGTGCATACACATTGCAGAGACTACGCGTCATTCAGAATTACCCTTTGCATCTTACCACTTGAACTGTCGTTCCAAGTTTGGTATGAAATGATGATCTGCAACCACAGAATGTGGAGACAGAATCAAGACCCTTTTGTGTGGTCAGCTGTTTGTGTTCCCTTTGTTATTTTGCTGCACAGGCTTCTCATCCACAGCCTCTCCCTCTGACACAAGTAGGAGTTGAAGACTGGGTATTATTTGGGTGTGCAAGGGAGCACCCTGCTAGGAGTGGGTGTGTGCAGAGATTGAAATGGGACTTCTACCTAGCCACAGCTTTTCTGTACTTGCTCACATTTATTTTATATGGGCAAAGATCCCTCTGGCCCTTAACAACAGTCTTGCCTATGGCAGCCTTGCCAGTGCCCTAAATAGGCCTTATGGCTCAATAGCCTGGGCAGATGTGCCCCAGGACACAGCTGGCGGAGGGGTGACATCAGTTGATGAGGATGACCGATAGCAAAGAGGTGTGCATCTGGGGTACATGTGATGTATTACCATGACGAACAGATGTACATACATGATCTCTGTCTGGTTTGAGCCTGTGTTTAACTTATAAATAAACTGTGAAAGTTGCCTGTGTTTCAAGGACCGCCAGATCTCTTTGGTTGTGTCACAGTTTAGGGTCAAGGCAGCCCTTTAGACCTGTAACAGACACTCTCTGTTAACCCCCTCTCCCACCCCAAGGGGGAAGAGAAAGGGAATAAGGGAGAGAGACTGAGCAATTAGAAAAGGAAACTAGAACGGCTATAATGAGAATAATAATAATTAAAAAATGGAATATATGCAAACATATTTGTATATATGTGAACTGTGTTCAGGAGCTGAATTCTGGTACTGGATTCAGGAACACACAGGTTAGGATTGACGGTAGAATGGACAGAGTCCTCCTTGGATGCTCTGAGGAAGAAACTGGAAGAGGACCCCAGCAAAGCTGGAAAAGCAGGCAAAGAGGTCAAGACCCTCCTGATCCCTCAGCTTTATACCAACTATGACGTATATGGCATGGAATACCTCACTGGTCATTTTAGCATCACCTGTCACAGAATCACAGAATTTTTGAGGCTGGAATAGACCTACAAGATCATCAAGTCCAGCCTATGACCCAACACCGTGACATTATCTAGACCATGTCACTAAGCGCCACATCCAATCTTTCCTTAAACACCACCAAGGGATGGTGACTCCACCACCTCCCTGGGCAGTCCATTCCAGTGTTCTATCACCCTTTCTGTGAGAAAGTGCTTCCTAATATCCAACCTAAACCTCCCCTGGCACAGCTTCAGGCCATGCCCTCTTGTCCTGGCATGAGTTGCCTGGGAGAAGAGCTCAGCCCCCACCTGACTACAACTTCCCTTCAGGTAGCTGTAGAGAGTGATAAGGTCCCCCCTGAGTCTCCTCCAAGCTGAACAATCCCAGCTCCCTCAGCCTCTCCTCGTAAGACTTTCCCTTCGGTCCCTTCACCAACCTCGTCACTCTCCTCTGGACCCGCTCCAGCACCTCACTATCCTTCTTGATGTGCGGGGCCCAGAACTGCACACGGTACTCAAGGTGAGGCCTCACCAGGGCCGAGTACAGGGTCAGAATCACATCCCTAGTCCTGCTGGCCACACTATTCCTGATACAAGGCAAGATGCCATTGGCCTTCTGTGCCACCTGGGCACATTGGTGGCTCATGTTCAGCCAGTAATTAACCAATACTCCCAGGTTCCTCTCTGCTGGGCTGCTCTCCAGCCACTCATCCCCCAGCCTGTAGTACTGCATGGGGTTACTGTGGCCAAAGTGCAGGACCCTACACTTGGTCTTGTTAAGCCTCATATTATTTGCCTCAGCCTGTCCCAGTCCCTCTGCAGCTTCTTCTTACCGTCCAGCAGATTGACACTGCTCCCCAACTTGGTGTCATCTGCAAATTTAGTAACGGTAGACACGATCCCCACATATAGGTCATCAGTAAAGCTGTTGAATAGAACTGGGCCCAGTACTGATCCCTGGGGGACACCACTGGTTGCTGGACACCAACTGGGTGCAGCACCATTCACAACCACTCTTTGTGCTTGGTCATCCATTCAGTTTTTAACTCACCAAAGCATGTACCTGTCCAATCCATGGGCTGCCAGTTTTTCCAGGAGAATGCTGTGGGAGACTGTGTCAAATGCTTTGCTGAAGTCTAGGTAGACCACATCCACAGCCTTCCCCTCATCTGCCAGATGGGTCACCCTGTCCTGCCAGCTCCTCCCTGCAGGTGCAGCTTTTTACTTTCTGCACCCCCCAGTGTGGTGCACAAGATCCAGTGGTGGGCTTAGTCTGCACAGCAACCCTTGGTAATTCTAAACATGGAGCGTTACCACTGCTAGAAGAAGACACTGTCTGCAAGACAGGCTGCTGACTTCAGACAGTGCAGTTAGAAGAACTGAGCTGAAAAGTAAAAACACTGGAGAGAATTAGTTCTGTTCTCACTCAAACCAGGACAGGTTGTAATATGGTATTATACAACAAGGTGTAGCTCTGCATGTTTCATTCTCCATGCATCAGGTTGTGTTTGAGTAATTAAAGCTTCCATTTTAAAAAAAGAAATGCTCAAGTATAACTATTATTTTTATTAAATCAAGACATTTAGTGAGAATTCTGGTAATAAAAAAAATAAATGTACTTATGTGTTGGAAGGTAAGTTGCTTAACTTAAATAATTAACTTAATTAACTTAAATAATAGCATATAGTGCCAAGTCATAATCTAACTTGGATTGTATGTTTGCCTTTCAGAAGGGCAAACTGGAGATACTAACAGATACTGTAGACTGATACTTTCTGGTTTTCCCCTCACCCTGAGGCAGGCTACCAAAACACTGGAGTGGTTTATTTCAGACATAGACACTACAGCAATGGTGATAAAATCTCTTCAAAACTTCTTCCATGTGTGGCATTATTGCAGCTCTTTCTTGGGCTGAGTCTTACCTGTTATGACTGCTTTCCTGTGCTAGGCAGCCTTTGTGATCGGAGAGGCCTCGGAAGTCAGTTGGAGAGAGTAGTGTCAAGCAGTTCATAGCTCTTTGTAGAACTCAAGGGGATTTTGAGGCCAAGGAAAAACCTAAATCTAAAATAATCTTATTTAGCTTATTTTAATGTGAAATTATCCAGTCTATATTTATGTTGGCTGTATACAGAGAAATTTGAGCTTAATTTATGCAGCTAACAAATATGATCTGAAATTCCCTCAATCTTCTCATTTAATTGCCTGCACAAGCCTGATTTATCTTTTTAATGTCTGCTATATATATACTTCAGTGTGCAATATCAAGATTGCATCATTAGCTATGGCAAATGTGAAAGCACATGAGAACATTGTCTATTTAGAATGGTTAAAGTGGAGGTGAAAGTGCCAGTGGCAATTTCAGCTGCCTTCAGCTGAAGCTACATGTATAATAACAGACTGTGATAGGAAGTAATTTATAGGTTGTTTGCTTGGTTGTTTGTGGTTGTTTTGGTTTGGGGTTTTTTTTTGGCCCATTTTGGCATCTGTAGGATGATTTAGTTTTGCCTTTCTATACCTTCAGATGGTGATAAAGGGCTTGAGGCAAAGTGTGTCTCATAGAACTTGAGCTAAAAACAAAAGATGCCTTTGGATATTTGTACTGGCTGCTGTCTTGATTTTTACATAGACCTTCGAAGCAAAAACTTTCACTTGAAACTTCAGGTCTAATTACAGGAACAGTAAATTTCTTTCTGAATTTTAACTTGTTTGTTGAAATGTAAACATTTTTTCTCACTGTTTGAAACACTGTGATATTGTGCTAAAGCATCAAAACCAGTATGAAAACTGCTAAAATGTGTATATTTTTATTAAGTAATTTGAGGGGGTAAGTATGCATAGCGAAAAATGAGACTTAAGTTTTCCATTTTCTATTAGTGATGAACCTCTAACTGAAATTTTATAATTGCTTCTGTTCAAACCTTGTTACAGTAGCAACCACATTACTTCAATGTTTGTTTGCAGTGTTCATCTGTTATTATTTATGTTTGTATGCAGAATACATTTGAAACAGTGGGGATTATTACATTTAGAAGGAGCAAGGCTGAGGCTGAAAAAGTTGGCAGCAGACAATTCTTTTCTTAAGTGTTTTGATGATACTTCTGCTAATTGAAACAAGAAGTAGCTGTTGATAGAGGGAGATGGAGGGTCAGAGTCTTTCTGTGGGACCTCAGAAATACTCAGTATAAACATTAATTCTGTGAATTTGGTTGTTCCACCTATCAACTGTACATGTTGTTTAGCTTTGCAAACTCTGATATTATTTATACTCTACAATATGTATCTACAAAGCAACAATGTTAGTGTGTCAATAATATACTGGAGAGTGGTATTTTCAGGAGGACCCTCAAACCTGGAAGAGAGAAATAAAATTCTTCAGTGGTTTTCTTATAAATTCTGTGATGCTTGTTTGATACTGCGTCTTTGCTATTATAATTAAATGTGACGTTATAAACACTTGCTTTTTAGAGCACACCTGATGCAAATTTGCATGTTATTGAATAATTTTATCAAAGCTACCTGATGTGTGAAAGTGAATGGTTCAGTGAGCTGCAGCTCGTTCTTGTAGCCGTGATTCTGGTTGTGTAGATTTGTCATATAAGGCACTGAGGGTTTATGAAGTTCAGTATATAAGGCTTATGCTAAGGAATTTCTTTTTATTAAAAACTTAGATTGTCAAGTTCAACTCAATACTCTGCTCCAAGCTGTCATTTAAAACCTGGGATATAAGGAGAAAATCAGGAATTAGCCCAGAATACTGCTGAGTCCCTACAGTTTTCCCTGAAAAAAGTGAGGGATGCCAATGTTCAGTCCTCTATGTGAGAGACGCTTAAGGACTAAACAAAAACTATGTAAGAGCTATACCTTGAAGGACTAACTGAAAAATGAAGAAGTGTACTGAGTATAGGAAATGGTCATGTTTTATGATGAGGGGTGCTGTCCACATTGTGTGTTTCCTGTAGTTTGTCACTGTATTGCGCTCTGCCTGTTACCTGTTTGTGTGCATTGTAAGCAAAAGCAGTCTGTGAACCTGCTTGTGCTGTTTGGCTTCTAAGAAACTCCAGAAGCACCCAGAGTTGCATTTGATGCTATGAAGCATCTATGTTATTTAATGGACCTCGACAATGTATGTGGTGCCATATATTCTATTAGGTGACTTTATATTAGAGCTTATAAAGTATCAGTATATATTGTACTCTGCCATACCCACTGCATTGTATGCGCATAACTGAGAATCAGACCTGTCATTCACTTAATAATTAGTAAAGCCAGCATGTTGTGAAGTTATGAGGTCATTCTTGATCCTTCCATCTGTTAATTTTACATTAACTTCAAGAGAATAGTGCTCTCTGCAGCAAAAGCAAACATTTCAGCTTACTAAACCCTCAGACAGTGAGCTATTACTTCAGATGTGTGCAATGGCTATTGAATGTAGAGGGAGAAAAAGAATACCATTTGTTCCAGCTTAAACTTTGTTGTGTGATAGCAGATAACAAAGGCGGGTGACAGCATTAGCAAAAGCCACGTTGCAAGGTATATTAGTGTAGGTAGCCTGGAAATGGTGTGGGTGAGATTATTTTACCTCCACTGTGTTGCATTTTGCCAAGTTAGCATCAGAGATGATTAATAAGGTCTTCTCTGAAAATCTGTGTACAGTGGCAAACTGTATCCCCAGGTATCTGGGAGGAGAGATTCTGATGCCAGCTCAGACAAAACTGGATTGATTTGTACTTGGTCTGTGAAATACAGTTGACACTGCAGCTCTTTTACCTCATATTGAAAAGGATTTTTTTTCTTTTTCTTTTTGTGTAGCACTACAGCCTAAGAACGGCAGTAATCAACTGCAAGTTTGCTTAAGCAAGGACTTAAACTAAAGCAAAACAAAGTATATGTATCAAGTTAAAGCCAGTTCTTTTTTATGAAAAGTCACAGATTTCTAATGTCAGCTGTAGTATTGGAGAAGCAGCACGTTATTTACTGATTCATAATTTGTGTTATGTAAAGATTTTATTGAATATAGTCATATATTTGCTTTTATATTCTTTGTATTTCAGATATTGTAAGAACATATCTTCTCTTGTGGAAGAATGTGTCTTCATTACGTAGTAAAAAAGTATTTTCTAACATTTTAGATACTACTTTTCAGTAATCTATCCTTTCTTAGTATCAAGATTCTTAAATTCAGGGCTTTTTCCTAGTAAAATGGAAGTGATGACTGTGAATACTTGCAGTATCATTTTTTTCTGTCTCACATTACATTATGATGAGAAACTTCACAGGTTGCCTAAACTATAGACGTCTGTACTGTCATCCACATGGGTGACTGTCTCTTGCTGCTCATTCCACTGCTAGAAGGAAATCTTGAGTATGTTTTATAAAGTTCACAGGGCTTCCTTGAAGTTATAACTCCAGAGAACTTCTTGTAAGCAAGTTAGAATTTTTATATTCTTACGCAACTCAGACGCTGGAGCTGAAAAATACTCTTTCAGGTCATACCGTCAAAACATGAATAGAACTTTGCTGTGCAGGCATGAAACCAATAAGCATTCTCTTTTCTTAGCTACTGAGCAAAGTGGGCAAAGCTGTACCCCACATGCTTGCAAATATGTTTAAGCCTTGAGTTCCTTGGACAGAAAGAGTTTATGCTAGGGGAAAAAAATAAAATTTTTTCCTAGGTCTCTTGCCAGCTAAGTGTGAGGAAGTGTGGTGTACCCCTTTATAATATTTGAAAATGGGCAGAATTATGTTTCCTGTTGCCTTTAGTCAGTGACCAGGAGAATGGCTATAAACCAGAACTCATAGCAACTTGTTTCCTGCTGGTGTTTGGTGAAAATTTGTTTTTCACAACAGAAGGGGGAAGGCTAAATCTTGCCAGGGAATTCAGTCTGGCTTCCTTTTTGGATAGTGTAAATTTATAAGGCTTTTATGTACAGCACCAAATCCAGCTTGTTTTACAATATACAGCTTTTCTGAAGTGGTACAATTCTAGTTTGTGAAATGAACTATGGATAATAGGTGGGAAGGGGAAGGCAGATGTTACTAGGGTGTTCTTGCCTCTCTCTATCCTTCCAGCAAAGGACTTGAAGAGATTAAATCCTTGGCACTGCTCTGCTGACTGGTCTGCAAATTGTATTGCTACTAAGTTGGAGAAGACCGACAGTTGATCCTTGCCATCTATCTGTGAAGTTACACAATACATCTCTTTAATGAAAAAACTGAAGCAAAGTGTAAGGATTCGGAGAACAATGGCCCAGAATACCAGTCTGGTTTATTTTCACTAAAACCTGATTTCACCTCACTTCTATTCAGCCCTTTCCCTGCTCTTCCAACCTCCGATGCTGACAGCCCACAAAAAGATATTTATCTGGTAAGGTGTAGGATTCTGGCAGTGAGCTGTGACCAGTTTAGTCAGGAAAAGAGATTCTTCTTCCTTCATGGTGTTTTATGAATCATGTTCAGCTCCTGAAATCATTGGAGTAAGTTCAGTTTAAGCTTCAAAATACAGTGTTTTCATGCAGAATTGTAAGAAACTGAGCAGCTTTTATTAGTTTAAATATGCCACCTGTGTGCTTATTGCTGGCCTCTCTTGTAAAAAGTGATACAGGTTAGTCCTGTCTGGACCTACAGCATAATGCAGATTCAGCCTCTAGGACCTCGTATTTTGTCATCTGTTCAAAACTGTATTATTTAATACCAGGATTTTGTTTTGAGTCCATGCTACAAGCAGCTTCAAAACCTACTATATCAGAAAAAAATAATTTCAAAAAGTTTTTTTTCTCGTGAGGTAGCTCCCATTTTCTTTCAAGGTGTTTTCTTAGATACCATTCATTGGAGATAAGATGCCTTTTGTAGAGTTCTACTCACGCAAATCATTTGACAATAAAAGAGTTTTATCACTGGAACATCTTAGAGGGGAGAGAGCATCTGGTTGAAGATGGTGGAAAAGAAAAGCTTCCATTTTCTGGTTTTTTGCAGGACCACACATTTTTTGCTCTGGCTCTTCTGCACTTTACCTGACCTTTATCTAGCAAGATGATCTTCTGGAGGGATGGCCCTACCTCTCCGATCTTGTGTTTTTCTTTGTGTTTTACTTAGTCTCTTAAGATTTTCATAATACAGTTGTTTGTGGTGACATTTACAGAGAACTCTGCGACCGGCTTCCTCTGTTAGATGTGACATACATTGGACTTTTGACTATTTATGCAAAATAAAAATTTAACTGTTTATGCAAAATAAATTCTCCTTTTGACAGAGAATAAAGACAATATGTGTATGAGAGTAATTACTATTTTTATTTATGCATGCATAAATATACAATAAAAGTACCTTTTAGAAATAGTATTGAAGTCTTGTGAGACTAGAAGACACTGTATAGATACTACTTTATTGTGTTAATATCTAATGAAATGAAACTGAAATGTGTATTTACCAACAAAGTTACATGTTACAGAGTTAAAAATAATATGCCCATAGAAAGTTCACAACTTCAAACTTGGCATCTTTCTTTTAATAGGCGTCTTGATGAAATGCAAATATTCTTCTGTTGTTCCAGGTAGCCTATAATTACCTACTACATGGTCTTGTAACAGTACTTTTTTGTTGGAACAGAAATTAAAGAGCTGCTTTTTCTTTATGTTTAGGCCTGATTATCCGAGAACACTTTTTATCCTGGCAATGCCCTTCTCCTCTTTACCCTTTTAGTGGATGTAAACTTTTTTTTTCTTTTTTTTTTGTGTGTGATGAACTTACTATAACCATCTCTTCTTCCTGACTGGATCAAAATTTTCAGATGAGTATCTTTATTACAGATCATTCCAGGTTCTAAATGAATCTTAAAATAACCCTTTTAAGGATTATATAAGGATGACTTCTTCCCCAGGATACGTGGTTAAGTATGTTCAAATAAAATCAGATTGTATATACATGTTTAGCAAACTGTGTTCTGAAATACAATTCAAGTGGCTTGAACTCCATGGAGAGTACAGGGACAGAGCAGCATCTCCTAAAATTTTAGTTACTGATGCTTATGCCCCATCAAATAGATGTTAGAAACAAGGAAGCCAATAAAACACTGAAGCAGTCTTCAGCTACCTGTCTCACTCATTTTGACTGTTTATTTAAGTTCATTACTATTACAAAATTCCTTTAAATGGGAAACAGATAAACTGCACACTATATATACTGCAAGATTTTTCCACTTAAAAAAAAAAAAGCATTAACATGCATTAGATCATTTCTAGACCACTAGCACTCAATGTAAATAGACAAATAAACCCTCTCCTGCAGTGTTCACCTCAAAATCTGTAACTTGAAGATACTATGTAGAGTAGGAGAAAAAAATTATATAGGTTTTGAAGCCATTCCATATTACAAACATTTACAGGAGAAGGAAGGAGTGAAACCAAGTCCCCGTACAGAACAGAGTGGTTAAATCATCTGTCTTCCATGAATTCAGTGCTTCTTGGTTGTTCAGAATGCACTCCCAATTTTGGCAATCATGTCTTCCAAAGTAAAGTAAAAGTAGAACATAGCAACAATAATAGTGCTTTTAAAATACAGCTGATACTTGCAGTAATGTGACTTGTATGTAATTTCCATTTTTTGTGGGCAAGGAAGAAGGAAAGTGACAGGAGTGTTATGATACACTTGCAAAGGAAACAAGAATGTCAGAGACTCTGCACTTCTATGATTAGATGTATGTTTTTGTCCTGTGGGTTCCAGGTTCTTTGCTATCTGTCTAACATTTAGACTCTTTACCCATAAGAGATGGGCCTGTTCTTACCTAAAGATGCAATTGTTGATGGCATACTATGTGAGAATTTCATAGAATCATAGAATTGTTTGGGTTGGAAGGCACCTTAAAGATCATCTTGTTCCAAGATGATCTTGTTCCATCCCCCCCTTGCTATGGGCAGGGATGCCTTCCACTTGACCAGGCTGTTTAAAGCCCCATCCAACCTGGACTTGAAAATACCCAGTGTTTGGGCATCTGCAAGCTCCCTGGGCTATCTGTTCCAGTGCCTCACCGCCCTCACAGTGAAAAAATGTTTTCCTAATTTCTAATCTAAATCTACCCTCTTCCAGTTTAAAGTAATTATCCCATATCCTATCACTACAAGTAAAAAGTCCCTCCCCAGCTTTCTTGTAGTCTCCCTTCAGATACTGGAAGGCTGCAGTAAGGTCTCTCTTCTCAAGGCTGAACAACCTCAATTCTCTCAGCCTGTCCTCCAGCCCTCTGGTGATCTTTGTGGCCCTCCCTGGACCTGCTGCACGAGATTAATGTCCCTCTTGTACTGGGGCCTCATGAGCTTGATGCAGTACTCCAGGTGGGGTCTCATGAGAGTGGACCAGCTGGCCACGCTTCTCTTGGTGCAGCCCTGGTTGTGATTGGCTTTCTGGGCTGCACTTGCACATTGATGATACATGTTGAGCTCTTCATCAGTCAGCACCCCCAAGCCTTTCTCATTAAGGTGAAGTTTTGGGTGTAAGACTGTCTTTAATAAAAGAATTTGAGTAGCTTCCCTTACAGACTATCCTGAAGTGTGGAATTTCAGGAGGGGGTGGTTTTCTCCTGTTCGTTGTTTTCTTACGATTAGTTTTGCTGTTCCAATTCTGTATGGATACTTCCACAGCTATTGCAGTAAAGGTGAGGTTTTTGTTCAGTTTGTGACATAGATACTTCCACTTACTTAGTTGTTTGGTTTTTTATACAGGGCCTGGTTCTGTGAGCAGCTAAGCATTGGAGTCATTTGACTAAGGCCCTAGTGATACAGTAAATAAGGAAGACACATTTCTTCAGAAACAGTATTGCTTTTTTTTATTTTTTGATCTGCTTCTTGTGATATTTAACCTTGTTCCTAATTCTATGAATGTTGTCCAGAAAAATGCCTCAAGGAAGTGAGTGTGGACTGTCCATCATTCACTTAGTCTTTGCATTATTATTGCATTTTTTCAAGCATTACATGGAAATAATGATGCATGGTGCCAAGAGATAGGAGGAAGCTATGTTAGGAAAAGTGCACAGAGTGTAAGAGTGCAGTGGTAAAGCTTGCTCATACAGGATCACACATACTGCCACATGGCAAAAGTTATGTTGACTTAACAAGCTGCAAAGGCAGTTCTTGGACTCATTGAAATGTAACACTAATAAAATGGTGTGTTCTGCAAAAAGCATACTCAGAATTTATTTATGGACTATCTTCATATTCAAAAATAGTAACAAGTTCCATTTGACACAGTGTTGTGGGTGGGGGGAAAATCATAGTGTATTTTTTCCCTTATTATCGAACGCCTGCTTTCCTGGTAGCGCTTACGTAACAGTGAACTGCAAAATTGGAAAATCAAATATGTTTCAAGTTATTCTGAGAGGTTTAGTATAGCTTAGTGGTGGCATTTGGAGGTTAAGCTAGAAATTGTCTGGCAGGAGTGTGGATCTGTTGAGATGACAAGGTAGTTTGGATGTTGAATAGGAAATAGCACTTTGAAAAATCACCTGTTAACAATTCCATGAGCACACGAGGGAACAAACCTGCCTAATAACATATTAGTAGTTAGGAATTACGGCATCATGTCCAGGATGAGCCACTGTCAGTAAAATTCAGTCTTCTGCGTGGTGACTTCTTGTTTGCAGGATAAGGAACAAACACCTTGAGCATTGCTTGTTGAGTGTGGTGCTTTGTGTTCAGATTTTGCACCAGACAGCATGTGACTGAGGTCCCATGCAAAAATAAAAGAACTGGGCTCCTTCTGTGGCTATAAACTGCTATATTAAAACTCACACATGAATGCTGTTTGTTGAAATCGTGGCTGTGAGATGTAAATTCAGGTAAATCATGATAGAGCTATCCTCTTAGGACCTATAGTTAAAATTGTATGTGACTTAGAAGAAGAAAAATACCATGTACATGTCTGTAATCTGTGATCTATTTTGCATGGTATAATGACAGAGGAAAAGAAAGGGTGTGTGGGGCCTAGGTGTCCACAGTAAAGGCTCTGTTGTTATCAAAAAAACATATTGCAGATGTAACTTCACTAATTTCAGCCTTTCTTGGTTTATTATGATTGTGCTTCTTATTCTTGTCAAGCTGATTTTGGCCTCTGGTAACAGAGGTGGGAAAGGAGCTGAGACACTTGTCTTTGTTAAGTTTGCAAGGACAGGGTAATACAGAACTTCTGCAAACAAACAAAAACAGGCAAACAAAATAAAAATAAACCCCAAACCACATGCACACATACCAAAAAAAAAAAACACAAAAAACAAACCACAAAAACAACGACAAAACCCAAAACACCAAGAAACCTCTTTTCTGCATGCAAATACTACTTTCTGCTACAGAATATTGTGCACTCACACTTCCAGTTCTGTCTGTTTTGCTTGGTACAACACCATTTGGAGGGTAGTCACTAAGGTGGACAACAATGCAAACTTAGTTGCTTGACATGATTTTAAAATAGATTACCAGCATCTCCTACTAAAGATCAGTATATTGTAAAAAACCGTGCAGGACAAATGTTTCCCAATATTGGCAGCATATATTGAAAAAAAATAGAAGTAGCCTTGAGTATCTTGCTGAATTCCTTGGTATATTTGTTTGCTATTGTAAATGTTTCATCTGGTTATTAGGCTATAGGACTGAAGCATTACCTCCTTTTGCTCTGATCTGGCACCAGAATTCTTTGTATGTTTGCTTTTGTTTTAGCCAAAATTATGCCTACGGATCATAGTTTATATTGACCCATTTGTAAATATTGAGATTCTAGGTGTGTTCCTTACAGAGACATATTCAGCTGTTCAGCGGTTAAACAATTAATGTATATGGTGCTTGGTTTGGTATTTGTTTGTTTTTGGTTTTGGTTTTGGTTTTTTTGTAGTTACAGAAATGACAGGAGAAAAGGATAGAAGGTGGTTGTCTTCAATCCAGTGATACTCAACTACCTACTGGAGCAATATTACAAGGCTTGATAGTAGCAGTGTGAATATTTAATAAAGACTCCCAGCTTTTCAAAAGAGTCCAAGACTGCAACTATCTTTCATAACAGCACTGTATCGATCATGTGGTGTAACTAAAAATCCTGTTCAAGAGTTTAGAAATCATAATGTTGTCCACTGATGTACACAATTAAGGGCAATAAAAATAAATCACCTCTCACACAGATAGATTAGCTACAGGTTGGTACCAAGTAGTAGGGGAAAATATGAAAAAAAAAAAGTGTGTGTGTATACATATATATAATTTTTCACCAAATGTGAAAGCTAAATTTCTGTCTGTAGTTTATGGTCTACATACTAATAGTTCATGGTAAATATCTAAAAGTGATGAACCAAAGGCAGGACAATCTTTTTTTTTTTTTTTCCACAGTAGCTTGATATAAGTAAATATGATTTATTGTAGCAAACTACTCAGGTCTGCTGAACCATGGTTGGTTTGCACAGGTCCCCTCCAGTGGTGCTTTGAAGATGTATCTCTACAAGCTTTTTGGCAGTGCTGGAGCAAGTTACAGTGGTTGCCTTTGAGGCTAATCTGTCTGTATTGCACTTTGGGTTTGTCTAGTTGGTTTGTTTTGATGTATCTCCTTGATCTTGGTCATGGATTGATGCCATCTTGTATAGCAGTCACCCAATGACAAGCAAATGGAGCAGGAATGAGTGTCTCAAACCCTTCTGTGACGTAATTGTACATATCTGTGCTTTACGATGAACTGACCTTTCTGTATGTTGGGACAAAATTACCGCTATCGTCCTAGTGATAAAAAAAAAATAATATTTTCTTTGCTTTCAACCTTACAAAATAACCTTATACTGTCTAATATGTACTGACTTTTCAAATTTACTATTTCCCTTCCCCTAAGTATACTTTTGACTGTTGAAAGTTAATGGCACTGAATGCCTGTCTTCAATAGACCAAAGCAGAAAGCCTTTCCTATCCATGTATTTCCTGTCAACATGGATCCCTTTGACTCCTTTGCTCTTCATCCACTGTGGCTTCCCATTCCTACTTTCCTTCCTGTTCAGCTGTGCACAGTATGAGTCTCTCCCTCCCCATTTTGCCCATTTTTCTTTTTTTTTTTCCTTTGTTCCCCATCCCAAATTTCTCACTGTGTTCACTTACACCCTTCCTATCTGTTCGACGTGTGAAAGTCTTTAAAGTGAGAGTATGCTTTTCAGGTAGTTTTAGTTTTTCCTGCTCTGAGGACATAAATGCAGCAAAGGAAATGAGCGAAGTGAGGGCTAGTGCAGAGAGATGGAGTTTCAATAGCCTTGGCTGCTTTCTGATCAAAGAATTTCTGATCCCATGCAGGTATGGAATGCCACTATAGATTACTCTTCCATACACCTACCCTGATACGTGTCAGCTTTTGAAAGCTGTCCTTGTTACGCAGAGTACCCATGCTACCTTAAACTCAGTGGTGCGTAGGGAAATCCTTCCACATCTGTTCAGAGACATCTTTTCCTGAGTTTGGTGCTTTCTGGGCCCATTGATACAAGAGGGTATTCAGAGACAGGTGTACAAATGCAGGCCAGTTGTTTGGTAGAACAAGTAAACACAGGTTGTTTAATTAGTAACCCTCATTGCTTTCATGATTTGGAGAAACTGCCAAATGAAGCAGCTACCAAAATACATTACAGGACTTCTGCTTTACCTTTGTGAGGGGATAGTGGTTTGCCATCAGATGCTGGCTTAAGGCTGTTTGACTTTGTCCATCATAGCCTCACTTAGCATCATCCTGGCAACTCCTTCATTCTCTTGAATGAAAATCCAGTCTTAGACCGACGTCCCCATATGGGTGCTTTTTGCTGAAAGCCATTTGCTTTGAAGGGAGATTTGGCTAGTGCCTGTTTTTTCTAGCTTTTAGGCCAGACTGGTAGTCACTGCTACTTGGCAGCAGCTTTTTTTAACCTGGTACAGCACCTTCGGGCTGGCCTTATAAGGCATCTTACAGTGTCTAGCCTCCTTCTCTGTCACTCTGATGTGTGCACACTCTAATTTGCCACACACAAGCACACCAGCCACCACACCTCAGTGAAGAATTTTACCCGATGCCGTAATCGTCCTTCTCAAACTAATGGCTTTCTCATACCAGCGTTTGGATAACAGTGCTCTGATAGAAAACCATTCACACCATTGTTCTTTTTGTGACCCGCTGCTGCAGCTGCTTTGGAGATGAAGAGGCCATCTCTCTCTGTCCTGTGGCCATGCTTGCTGCTAAAATTATGAGGAGGGACAAGCATGCAGGGTAGTCTGTTTGGCTCATGTCTTTATCACTGTTTTCTCCTCCTTTGTTTGGTGGTCCTTAGTAGCTAGTGCAGGGCTGCAGTTCAGTGCTCTTATAATGGTACTGTACTGTAAGCAATACTGAAGACCAGTCTCTATTTGCTATAAAGTAAAAGTATAGCTAGCTAGTTCAAAATATTAACGAGTATCCCTTTTCTCTTACCTAGGTAATTGTCAGACTCCCATTCCTGGGAGCAAGATATGAACCCAAGGCGGGGGGGTAGTGAGTGCACACTGCTATCAGCAGCTATTATTAGGCAATTTTCTATAAATACATTAAAACATCTGTGCCATTCAGCATACTGATATATGTCAGCTTGGACTAAAAAAATTACAACCTGGTAACTGGTAAAATCATAGGCTGGAAAAGGTATTTAATGTATTTAATCAGACTTTCCAGCTCATTATGCTAGGTAGGTGGAGTGTCACATTGTATATTTAAATCTTTTAAGAACGCTCTGTTCCTGTGGCAGTGTATTGATTTAATTGATTTATTTCTCTTTAGTTTATGGAAACTTCACAACATTCATGGCCAGTGAGTATATAATATCTTGTGGGAATTTTGTTCTTTTTCTAGTTAATGATTCATAAAACAGTATGTATTAGGCAAAAAGTGTTATTAATGTTCTTTTTTCTTTCTAAATGGTGACAGCTATATTTTTACTTTTTGAAAACCATGTTGTGGGCCATTAACTGATTTACAGATAATCCTGTATGCCTTTTCTAACCTATTCACAATGATGCTTCTAACCCCATTATAATGATGCATTCAGAGCTGTAGATAGTCTTTCAGAGGGCTTGTGTGTGAAGGAAGGAAATTTTTACTCAGGCCTCTCAAGAATTCAGAGACTTCTTTCATTTCTGGGAAAACTCACACTCATTTGCCTTGAAAGAGCTGGCAGGTTCTGGTCTGTTCTCTAAAATTCAGTGGTGTCAGGCTGTGTATGGTTCTGCTACAAAGTACTCACCCACTGCTTGCTCTTACTGCTGGTGAACTGTCTCCTTTGTGTTTTAAGTCTCATTCACATAGTGTTCACTATTACCTTTTTTTAATTATTATTGGAAAAGCTACTTTACATGCAGATGTATGCATTGCTTATAGTGATAGCTTAAAATTTTGAATTTTCCCATAATATTTCCAGCTACATTATTTAAAAAAACCCAAACAAAACCAACAAATCAAAAAAACATCCAGCCATTTTCAGAGAACTTCCTGTGGAGGAAGACTGTGGTGGTACTTGTATAGTGTCTCTGAACTTGCATGTATTTATAGAAGAATTTTCATATTGGTGCAATTAATGTGGAGTATAAACCACATCTGAAAATAATAGAGTGTTTTGGAACTGGTAAAAATATTTAGTAATGACTGCTTTTACTTTCTTGCTGCCAAAAATGTTCAGGGACAGGTTTTTCAGTTTGGTGTGGTAAGTGAAAGACTGTTGATAAACAGTTTGCTTTTACCATTTGATTGTAAATAACTACTTAAAATGTTTATTTGAAAATGTTTCTATCAACATACAAAAATTCTCTGGGTAAGTTTCCATACACTGAAATAGCTGTATATATTTCTTCCCACCATGTGCCTCATGTTTCTTAATGTCAGTAGGACAGGTTTGTGTGCTGATGTGTTTGTTTTGTTTTTTCTTAAAGTACCCTACAAATATATTCATAATTTCAGATGTGTGCCAAAGTCAGAGTACTGTCAGGGTGCTGTCAAGGAAGAAAGTAGTTGGTTGCTTATTCTGATCTGCCCATTGAAGACTGACTTGGAGAAAAAAAGTACACTGTTCCTTCTAAGGGCAGTAGTAACCTTTACATTCTAGCAGCCACATGGTCAGAGAATGAAATATTAGCAGTTCTTTTGGTGCACTTACTGGTGCAGTTCTACTCTAGTGTCTAAAATGGCTCGCTCAGGTTGATGACAACCAGATGGCAGCTATGGCAAATAGGAGCTATTTTCTTACATACTGAGCAGTTCTTTCCTTAACTGGCTTCAGAATTTCATTTTATAGTATTACTTTTTTTTTTTTTAAGTACTCTTGGCTGATGCAGCTACTGAATTATTTTTCTTCCCCTGAAGCTTTCCCTGTAGTTTAAAAATAAAGATATTAGGAAGCTCATTGAAACCAAGAAGACTCCAGCTTTTATGCTTTATAGGATATTTCATAAAATGGGATAATAGCCTTCCTTTCCGTAGCTTTGCAAGTGATTTGGGAAAGGCATCTGAGGAAATTTTGCTTTATAGAAAACTGAGAGGTCTTAATCTAATCAAAGGAAATTTGGTGATGTAGAAATTGTTCTGTGTTGAGAGTGGTATAAAAAAGGATTTTTTAAAAATAATTTTAAAGAATGAAGTGAACTTTCTGTTGCATCTTACCTAAAATTAATTTGTAGGGGTCCAAGGAAGGCTGCTTCTAATTGCAGTTTTAACTTTCCTGAACGAAAATAGATGTTATTATGCAGTATACTAGCTTAAAGTGTCTTTCAAATTCAGTGCTTACATCAGTCTTCTGTATCCATTCTTGGGTAGCCTTATGCTTCACACAAGCTAGACACCTGAAAAACAAGTGTCTGTTGAAATATACATTTGGTAAAGTAACCCTAGCTGTGTATTACTGCAGTTATTTCCCCCAAGCTGCTCTAGATCTTAGTTCGGGTGCTGTTGCCCAGCCCATTGACACTTCTTCCCATCTTGCTCAGTCCCTCAGTCTTGCTTCCTGGTTTTGTCACAAGTGGACTTGCAACTTTGAGCGTATATGAAAGTATGTGAGTGATTGAAACAACTGAGACAATTGATCTCTCATTCAACATGGAACAAAGGTCTCACATGTTGCATCAGCTTCCTCATTCCCTTCCAAGTTTCTTCTTGATCTCAGAGGAATTAATATAAAAACTCTGCTTGATGGTGCAAGATCTATTATGATTAATACTCTTTGGTAGGTTACTTTTTTGTTAGTTTAATTGTCTAGATCCATTCTCCTTGGGGTTGAGGAGCACTGGCACTGTAAAATGGATGCTAGCAAATGAGTGCTTGGAAGGCAAGACCATAGTAGTACCAGCTGGGATCAGATGAAATTGTTGCACATGCAGCCTGAGTGGTACATGGTGATATGGAAACCAGAAGGAATTATGACAGTGTATCCAGAACTTTCCCTTTCTTCAAGACAATACCAGCTATGTTTACAGTAATCATCTAACCTGACAAAAAAAATCTCAGATATTACTTATCACGTCATCCAACGTCGTCTGTCCCATTCTTAAGCTATCTTTTTGCAGCTTCATGGAAGGGCCATCAAATGGAGACAAAATTGAGGTTTTAAAGTCATTGATTTCTTAGATAACCTGACTGCTGAAAAACTTAACTTAGCTAGCATCTAGTGAAAACTATATGTATAAAATTTGTACTTGCAGGACCCATGGATAGAGAACTTTAAGATCATGATAATTCACTCCAGCATTGACTTCAGTGTTTCCACACCATGTCTTTCTTCAGACTTAGTTGTGATTAATTACATGCTGATATGGTAATAGGCTGAATAATTCCTAGTGGTGTTTCACTTAGAAGTTGCTTGTGGAGAATTTATGAACAAATGATGCCATATGTTTTACTGCATATGAATTATTCTAACCACAGCTTGTGTGTGTTTTCCACTAAAAATCTTTCTTTGAATGTTCTTCTAAGCAAATAGCTTCTGTTACCTTTCTTCATTATGTGCTTCTGCTTGAATAGCAATTTTGAGTTGATGAAGAAAAATATAATGTGGCTGACCTTTTGTTCAGGCTGAAAAAGGTGGATGAGCAAAGACAAAGAGCTCAAAACAGAGCACTGCAACTGTTATGAAGTTCTTAATTCTCATTGTCATAATTTGTTCTGTTCTTTCCTGCTTTTGATATTGTGTATTCACTCTGTGCTTTTTATACTTAACCGTATCCATCTGGCCTATTCTCCTTTTTTTTTTTCTTTTGTATAATTCTTTCTGGAGCTTCAGATCGCTCAAGTGGTTGGCTTCACCAGGTTCCTCTTTCATGTATGTTCCCTGTACAGCAGTGTGGTGTTGTTTCCACCTGTTTGTATTATTCCTTTAGAAAATAAGTAACACTTCCACTGACCTCCTTCTCCCCCTGTGTGAGACTTCATTCCCGTTTGATCTTACCTATGTCATTCAGTTTTGCATTTGCCTTTGTCAAAGGCAAATGTGCAAGAATTTTACCTCTGACTATGCTTTTTGCTTTCTTAATCAAAGATTTGTCCCAGTGTGCTGCAGTATTTCTTGGGTAGCATGCATTATGTGGTGGTTCTCTCCAAGTGCAATGCCTGGTTTGTGTTAGTAACATTAGGACCATTTCCATATCAAAGTTACTAAAGTAAGGGAGCAGAGCTCTGATTCTTCACACTGCAGTGCCTCCTGCCTCTGCCATTCACTGTGATACTATACTAACTTCTATTTTGTTCTGTTGCATACAGCTGCATGTAAGATGCAGATATTTTCTTCTTTCACTCATTTCAAAGGAAACCCCACCTTGACTTTTTTTTTTAATTTGTAACTCCAGCTGGATTGCATAAAGATTGCTAGTCTTCTAAAAGCTACTACTGATAGCACGTGAAATATCAATTATGAAAACTTCAGTAGCAATTGGGAAGTCTTTGGCTATGTACTCTTACATGTTTTTCTACTTTGTAAGCCTTAGGTCTGTTACAAAGTAATGAGAGATTAATGAGGCCATTTCACTTTGCAAAAGGAGGGCCTGTTAGCAGTTCCTGCAAAATACACAATGTGACGTCAATTATAGCAGGGATCAAATGTTTGTCCTTTCTGATCGCTGGTCTGGGATTAGTCATTTGGAAAAGTCCCATAGTTCTTAATATATGAACACCATCTACTGCACAGTAGAAAGGTTGCTCTGCTTTTATAGTGGTGTTTGGAAACATGTCAAGAGATTCTTCAGTGCTTCTGGAAGAGAAAACACAGCAGTTGACTGTCGAGTTTAAGTAGAAGAGTAAGGTAGATTAAAGACTCTCAGAATGAACCTCTGAATTTGGAAATTCATGGAGGGGAAAAAAAACAGCCCACCTCATGCTAGAGGGCTTTCAAGTTATCTGTGAGATGCAGAAAAATACAGAAGTTACAATGGAAAGGGATGTGTTTTGTTGGAGGAACACAGTATGCAATGTTTCCAAGGACTTCTAAACTTTGATTCCTTTAATAAATTTGTAGTTTTATTTCAGTTGTTGTAATCAAGTTTTCAATCAAAAAATCACAGCAGACTATTTTCAAAACAAAGAATGCGATTTGTTACAGAATATTAAATCTGTGGCTTTAGCTTGTGCTGTTGTTGTGGCTGTTTCTGTGACTCTGGATATTATAATTTTAGTCTGTTTTGCCTCAGAGGACAGGTTAATGCATTAGGAGTACCACTTTAAATGGAAGAGAGCAGGACTGTTGTAAGTTGTCACATCTCTCAGGTAATCAACCTGTATTCTGAGTATTGTAAACTTCGATGGAGGTATATTTGCTGGAGTTCTATCTTTTTCTTTGTTTTCCCTTCCTGAAAGCCAAAGGAAGAGGATTGATGATCTGAGATCTCTTGCAGTAAATCAAAGCATTACAATATAAAAGTATATAGTTTATAATATAAATAACACTGATAAATTACCTTTTCATTTTCAGCCCTCACAATAAAAAGAACATAATATTGGTACTTCTATTACCACATTAAAAAAAAAAAATCAAATACTGTGCCGTATACCTGGTAATAGAGAGTCAGCTGTAGAAATTGAACAGTATCAGAATATTAACGTTGTACTCAGGTTAGTTACCGATAGCCTAAAAGATCTGGCAGAGCACTGAAACTAATGTGTGTTGTTATTCTAGGTGAATAAAGGTGGTGTGAACAGCTGACATGACAGATTAGCTTAAACAATCTGAATGGCAATTTTGTGATGCTTCTTCCTTGCTGCTTTCTCCATAACCTTTGTGCTATCCTGACATTAACATGAAGTCCATGAGAAGAAGGAGATAAAAAATGTGATTAGATTTGTAGGCTAATGGGGGCTTGAAACTGGACAGCATGAGCAGAGTTGTCTCAGGAATATTTTATTCTTTTCTGGGCATAACAGGCTATACAGTATCTGATCTGCCTCTTCTAGTTTTCACTAATGCAACAGTACTATCACAGATTTCACCCAGAAGGGAAAGTTTGACTTTCAGTCACTCTTAAAACCTTCATAATCAAC
>JANHFY010017253.1:703-13755 GCA_027560095.1 Chloroceryle inda
CCTCAGCAAGCTGCAGATCTGGAGCCACAGAGCCCACTCCCTGATGTCACTTTACACAACTGCACTTTCCCCGTCAATTTCCTTGCCATGGACCTGGCCTACAAAAACTATTGAGCATGTCTACCAGAATGAGTAGCCAGCACCAGTGGCAGGATGCTAATGAGGACAGATTCCCAGTGACTCCAATGACCAGTTGTTAAACATCAAAATAAGACTGTGAATCCTGAGCTCATTGCTAAATGTTGCTGGGTCTAACTGGTATTCACATGGCTGGGACTTTGCATCAAGACTTGACCCCATGCTGGAGGTGTAGCTTTGTCCCAGCTTCTGTTCAGCTCCATAGATTACTGCCTGCCTATCTGGGAAGGACTTTTGTGGGTAGCAGATGGGACAAAGGAAAACAGGAGGAGAATGCAAGGCTTGATGGATATGTCATTCTTACTGTCATTTGCAAGCAGAAGGGCTCTGTTCACTACTGCATCCAAGGTCTCCCACAGCAGAAGGCTGGAGTGATGAGATGGTTCCAAGTGCAGCAGGCTTTGGAGGATGGACAGCAGCTGGATGGAGACTGGAGAGCGGCTCACCTGGAAGACAGGGCAGCTTTCCATCACAGCAAGGCAAAGTGTGTTAACTTTGCCATTGCTTGATTTTATACCCCACCTGAGGGCCTACTTACTTTATTGAAGAGAGATGAAAAGACCTCATGATGGTCATTCATGTTTATCCCATCACATATCTTTAATAATTCCTCATCATCTTCTATCTTGAACTCCTCAAACGTATCACACTGGATAAGCAGATCCTCCTCCTCTATATCTCTGCAATATTATAGCATTGATTTTCACTGATTTTCAGATGACGTTTTTTGTTTAAATAGCTTTTATCTCTTTGCCTCTCAGACTCAGACAGTTAAAGTACCCAACTCTACCTTATTTATAAAGGATCAAATGCCATCAGTGCCTTTCTTGAACTGAATGCAACTCTTTCTACAGTCAACAGATAAAAATGAATGGGACTTTGCATGGCATAATCTGGCCCAGTGTATGCTCTGTATGAACTTCTCCTTGGAGCTATATATCGCAACAGAGTGGCATTGCCACCTTTTTGAAAATGGTCCATCTTCTTTTTTTTTTTTTTTTTTAAGTCAAGACAAATGGAAAATATTCTGTTCAAAAAGCTTCCTTCTTGTGTTACTCAAAATTGGATTAAAAAAACCCCAAACACTGTAAAACAAACTTTCAGTACTCTTGAGACCACTCAGTGCAGGAACTCTACCCTTGCACGTTGGCACTATTGAAAGATCTTCTCTTCCCTAATTTTTATGGGGCTGGATGAAGCAATTCCAGCTATATGGATAACTGCAACTCACATGTTATGAATTCTAGAAGTTATCATGGGTATTTCTGATAGAGCATCATTTTTAAATTAAGAAACTGAAGACAGGTATGTCCAGATATGCATTAGTGAAGTGTCTTAGCTGGATGCTTCTGGGACCAACACCTGCAGTGAAGGGGTTTTGAATACAGCAAGCTGCTCAGTAAGGCCACAGCATCACTTCAGGTTCAGTCTGAAATGCAGCCTCTATGAGAACGTCGCTGAGCCTCCTTCCATCTGTGCTCAGAGCCTCTGTCAAAGCCATCTGTGCCAACAGCTGGCCTAGTGACACTGTGGTTGGCAAGAGCATCTCAGCACTGGCCTAATGCCTCTGGTTCCCATGGAACAGGTGCACACAAGCGTGGTTTGCTCCACTCTTGTATACCTCACTTCACACAACTGAAGGCTGATAAGCATCAAGTTTTCACAGCTACTTTACTGTGAATCTCATTTGTAAAAGAAAATTTGAACAGTGATCCTTACCTTAGCTTGTCTAAGATATCCAACAGCTGAAGCCCTGGAAGAACAAAAAGTAAGATATGCTAGCATTATAACCTACCTGGTACTGATCTATTTATCATCTTATATAATGTTCTGCTCATAAACACTCTTGCAGAGAGAAAAAGTGAGAATATCTTTAGCTGGATCTGTAACAGTGGGTAGGGTCATCTGGTAAATGAAGATACCCATGGTACACTTCTGCAGCTTTGTGAACCACTGCAGTGTCCCCCGGAGTCACTAAGGGACACAAGTCGCTTCTGGGGCATTAATCACCTCATTCCAAATTAGATACTTAAAATCAGTCAGATCAATGGTGTGGTCAAATGTCCCTTGCTCTCCACAGAGAGAAATGGCTCACTAGCTCAGATGTGTGCATTTACATGAGCTGAACCTTCACAACAGTACCTAGGATCCCAGTATTCAAGCAGTTGAAAAGTACTTCTGAATTACAGGGCAATTTCTGTGGCTCAACTGAGTAGACACAGGACAAAGAAACCTCATCTACTTTTATAAGGAGCTGCAACATATGGAAATGTGGCTACATAAGTTGGTTGGTTATAGAATTGTATTGCAAAAGCTCAATTAGTATGGTACTGCTGGGATTCCAGAAAACATCAAAGCTATGGGAAATCAGCAAAATCAAAAAACTCTAGTTACAGAAAGGCTGTTGAAGAGAATACAGACCAAAAGACAGACCAACCAACCAACCAACCAACCAAAATAGTCTGACTGTCTGCCTTTAAGATTTGCAGTTTTGCTCCCCAGCCCTCTTCAGCCCTCTTTAGTCACCTTATGGATAAACCTGAAAATAAAACTACTTGGTAACTGGCTTTCTCCAGTTCTAAGAAAGTTATGTGCAACAAAACTCCTTACCTATGAACTCATTTCTGATTTGTGTCCTTGTTCTTAGCTCTTCTTTCCCCAGTATGATGGCATTGATAGCACTCAGCAGAGTCACCATGTACGGCACATTGTCTGTGTTGGAGAGCTCATTCATTATGACACTGAAACGATACTGCTGGTTCTTCACACTCTGTTAATAACACAAGTGATATTTCTTTTCAGACACTTCAGAAACATCTACCACTTTGCTGCAGACTCTCACATAGAATTAGCATCTTAAATCCTCTCAATTTATCCCACTGTGCAGAAGACAGGAGGGTAAGGTAAAAGCAGAACTCCTTCATCACAGAGTGGGGTCTGATCAGCAGAGGAAGTCAGTGAAACTCCTCTTGGATCCAGTTATGCTTTCCAATAACTGATGTACTTAGCTGGATTTGCGGCCAGTGAAACCATGGAGGTGGCACTATCTGTTTTGTTAATCTGGTCATGCTTTTCCTGCCAGGAAAGGACCTTGTGGTTGGCAGTCATCTGCCCAGACAAGTCACAGAGTAGCACTATGGACTTCTGCTGACCCTATCAAATTTTCTACAGTTTTCACTTTGTAAATCCCTGCCTCTATTACCAAAATGATGCAAAATGACCTTCATTCCCAGCCTTTTCCTGTGGTACCTGTATCTACCTGCATGGATCAGAGCACAGCTGTACCTCCCGCTGCAGCCGAACACTTGCCTTGTAATGGTCCAGGGCATCCAAAGCCAAAGCATGGCCATCCGATGAGTAAATGCACAGTGCAGCCAGGAGCTCAAATACTTGCTTCTTGACCATGACATTAGTTGTGTCGAGTGCTAGAGGAAAAACAAAACAAAACAAAAAAGAATTTATAATGGCATTAATGTTCTGAATCTCTATCTTCTGCTGCATGGCTTATGACCAGTAGTAGAAAAAAGATTGAAGGAGTGGACAGTATGTGGAAGATGGGAAGAAAAATATCACAATTTAGAGATATTCCATCCCAATAGCAGTATCTGGTAGTAACTTCAAGTGGGAGCAGTAAATGCTGGTTCAGGTACACTATTGGCATTTTTGGTGCTGCTTGTAGGTGTTCATTTCTTCCATGCACCAGAGATGCACTGCAGCAGCAGCCGAAATCTTAGCACTCACAGTCACACATTTTATTTCCCATTTTCACATATGGGTATTTTCTAGAACAGCAGATGAGCCAATTTCCTCAATTAATGAGTCTTATTTTTTAGTGCAGACACAGCGAATATGCATATCAAAAAGACCAATTGTTTTAGCCAGTCCCCACGTATTCCCTTTCTTTACTGTTCTTTCTCTGTGAGCCCTGCAAGTTAGAAGGAGTGGATTAGACCATTTTATTCTTCCTTTATCAGTGCACAAAGAAGCTTGACCACTGAAAAACCCAGGGTACCCCTCTGTTTTTCACAGCACAAAAATGCCAGCTCTGACATATTTCACACTGGTTAAGAAAATACAGAGTGAAGAGGAAGGAAGAGGACTTCAAAACCGGAGAGGGGGGCAAGCTAGCTTTCAGAATAAATACATTTGAAATAAGAGCTATTAATAAGGGTTTCTGGGCACTGCTGTCATCTCAGCTCTGTGAAGCAGCACAGAAGTTATCCTCTCAGCACCACCATCATTAAGTGATCTAGGAGATGCCCTGATGAGTTTCATACCTGACAACAAGCCAAGTGAATTGCAGGAGAAACTGAGTGGCATTACCTACCATCTTCTAGAAGGAACAGACTGAGCAGCACAGAGAATGAGTTCTAAACCATGCCACCTTCCGTCCTCTTTCCAGGCTACAAGTCTCCAAGCCCTTTTAATTCCTCTCCTTCAGCCACTGGAGCTCACAAAGACCGAAATGCAAATGTCTGTTGACAACTGAAGTGTTGAGGACTTCTCATGCCTGTCTATGGCTAAGGCTGGTTTTATCCCTGGCTTCTCAGTGAACTACAAAGACATTTGTGTGGAAACAAGCCCATCTACACAGCATTGAGTAGCAAAGACAATGCTATTTCCAAGCAATATTATTTTAAAGAAGAAAACTGTCTCTTTCACTAATCAGTTGTAATCGACAGCTTGCAATAAGCCTGGAGCAGGGCAGGAGGATAAGCAACAGAACAGTCCCCCCCAGTGCTGCATGCGATGGGTGAAGCAGGAAGATAGCTTCTCACCTTGGAAGAGTTTTCTGACGTAGCCCTCATTGCTCACAATGTATTCAATGCCTTTGTGGGAGTTCATGACCGCTCGCACACAGTTAATGCAGGTGAGCTGAAGCAAGGCATCAGAAATCCTGGCCACTCCTCGACCAGACAGCCTGTCCAGGGCCTCCAGGAGGAGGTCCAGCCCACACAGCTCCAGGAACTGGACCATCCAGGAATCATCACTGTTCTCCAGCCGCTTCTTCAGCCCAGAGTAGTTCACCACCGATGGCATTTGCAGGAGACGGATACACAGCTCTGGCTCTGCATTTTCCAGGTTGGCCTCCGACTGATCAGTTTCCTGGGGTCCAAGTTTCTCCTTCAGGGCGGCCCACTTCTTGTGGGCACCTTCCTTTTTGATTGACATCGTGACCAGTTTGTCCTGAAAGAAAAAGAACAGTTAAGGTGAGAAGTTTGTCTGGACTGATGAACAGCCCTCTGGCAGCTCTGGTTTATCTCCTAGTGACTGGGACGTAAAGCTCAACTGCAGCTGGTGCCCAGCTCTCCAGCACATAGGGCACACACTGGAACAGTACTCTGCTGAAGAAACTCAATATATCCCCTCCTTAATAACAGACATTACATTCAGGCCCTGAAAACTCTGTAGAGAGACTCTTAGCACATCTAATCCAGCAAATACAGCTTCAAAAGTCGCCAATTTACACCAGTCAATAGCCACTACCTATTTTCATGCAGAGAAAGGATAAGGTTGGAAGCTGACATTATCAGCTCTGAACTCCTTATGCCCATTAAACTACTTAAAAATCTCACTGTGCTGGAAAGGCTGTGCAGTTTCTAAGCATTTGTAATGGGATGGAAAGGTAATTTTGAGCATATCCTGCTCATAAAAGCATCCGATTACCCTGTTATTTTTTGCTTTTGTTTCTTTTGACTGATGCAGAGGTTAGTTTTACAGCACTCAATCTCTTTCTGTCTGCTGTAATAGCAAGTATGTTTGCAAAATGGGATGCTTGTGTGTGATAATGTGAGAGCCTGACAAGCTGCAAGTAAAGGGATGGCAGCGGGAGGCTAGGAAAACAGCAGTGTGTCTTTTGGAGACAGGGAGCATCTCTTCAAGGCCTGTCTCCATGGAGGACATGGCCTCTCTCAGCCATGCTGTTAGCAGCAAGGAGGGTGAGGAGCTGATTCAGCACAGAGAAATAGCAAAGCCATGCCTAATTACCTCTTGATGATGAATTTTATGGCTTTAGGCAGGATTATTATTTTTCAGACCCACCATGATTAAGTTAAACAACAGAAGTCCTTTTCAAAGCTGAATGCAAATGTTTTAAAGCTGAACTGCTCCCAAAGAGGACAGTTTGTCCCACTAAAGAGACCCAAAGCCAGTTACTGATGTTACCTCCCCTCTCTGCCACACCACCAGGACCTCTGCTTCCCTGGGCTGGTGAACAGGCACCGGGCTCAGAATAACCTGGAGGCCAGCTGGCCACCAAAACCCAGCACCTGGGGGATTGAAGGGATTACAGGTGTGTCACTTTGCCTTAGCAGCTCCAGCACAAGGGTTTCTAGCTCTGCAGCATGTAGGGAAAAGGCTTGAAATATCTAAACTGAGAAATCTCCAAAAGGTTTTATTTGCCAAAAAGCCAAGAAAAAGGACACACCGTATATAATGTTTGGCAATAATTTCATTATTTTAAAGCCTGTCTTGTGATTTTTCCCTGGGGACTGCACTGTTGAGAAAGGCCCTGGCTGCTTTGCCACAGCAGAAACACAGGGCTTCTGGTTTACCCAAGAGTCTCATTTTGGCTGCCACCCCTTGACAAATCTAGAGCCAAAAAGTTTGCTCACTAATGTGTTGTAGGCATCATATTTGAGGCCTAAACATGCCTCTTGAAAAGATGCAAAGTGCAATGAGATGGGATATTTGAGAGCGCTCAAACAATTCCCCTGGGAAAAGGTGATGGTGGGACTCTAGCAGGGGTACTCAGCTCACAGCATCAAAGGCTGCGTGAGTGCCAGAGGGTTGGTAGAGTTAGTGGGCTACAGTCGCAGAAAATCCTTTTAGAGAGCTTTGAAGAAACCCTCTTGCAGAGTTTTCCTTGGCTTCAGTAGGGAAAGAGCTGGCCAAGTGCCCAGTGTTCACTGCTCTGTTATATGAAAAAAAATAATGCTCATGATCAAAAAACATGAAGCTGTGAATATAACATCTGAGAACACACTGTACAGCTGGAAAGTAATAAAAAAGACCATATAAAAAACCCAAAACCCAAACAACAAACCTGTGCACCAAAGTACAGGCTTGAGTTTCTAAGATTTGTCATCACTGTCTGCAGCCCAGAGCCCTTACTCGCTCCTGGTAAAATTCTTGCTGGAGTTAGTCACTCCTCTGTACCAAAGCAGAGGAATCTGGGCTGGGCTCAACACAAACAAAAAGAGAAGTCCTCCCTCCTCAGAGGGAGAGAAGCAAAAGTGTCCTGCCTCAGGATCACAGCCCTGTCCATAGGGCAGTGTCCTACAGCTCTCACCATAGCAAATTTACAGTCATGGGGCTGGAGAGGTGCTCCTAAGGATCTGTGGTCAAATCCTGCTGTGTGCAGGGCACTGAGCCCAGTATCCTCTTCCAGTGATAAGGTCAAGGCCAGACCTGCAGTGTGGGGCAGTGCTGAGGACCATCCAACCAATCTGGAGCACAGCTCATCCTGCTCAGCCTCATTCTTTGGTGGCTTCCCCAAAGACTCAGATTCCCTTTGCCTCCTTCCTGGGAGGAGGAACCAACTGTCCTGGATGTTTTACTTCTGCACAGGGGGTGAGCACAAACTCAGGTGCTAGCAGCAGGGGCCAAGCCCCGACTCGCTGGGTGGGACTCATCCCTCCTTGGCTCTGCTGTAACCCAGACTCTTTCCTCTCCCCAAAGTGAAAGTGTGCACCAAGCAGAGAATCTGAGTTTGGGCCTTGTGTGTGCCCAGAAGAACCTTGTGGTCCCTCTGGGCAAGGAAGCCTGTAGGAGTAGCTGCTGGAGGAGGACAAACCTCCCACCTCATGCCTGGGCTCTGCCTTGCTTGGAGCTCTGCTGGAGCTTGTGCTGTTCAGCCTGGTTGCTGTAGAAGTGGCTGCTGACTGCAAGCTCCCTCTCTTTCAGAGTGACTTCTTTTTATACTCAGCAAATCACTTTTTTTTTATATGCACATGACAAAATGTTCCTTATCAAACCAGATAACAATGTGGGCTGGCTTTTTGCACCCAGTTGTACAAATAATTGTATATCATATAGGCTACAGAAAGTCAGAGAGGTTCTGATAGCATTATAGAGTCATAGAAATGTCTAGGTTGGAAGGGACCTCTACAGATCATCTGGTCCAACCCCCCCTGCTGGGGGGGTTCAACCACCTCCCTGGGCAACCTGTTCCAGTGCTCCACCGCCCTCATGGTAAGGAACTTCTTCCTAACATCCAATCTAAATCCACTCTTCTCTAATTTAAACCCATTGCCCCTCGTCCTTTCACTCCAGGCCTTTGTAAACAGGCCCTCTCCAGTCTTTTTATAAACTCCCTTCAGGTACTGGAAGGTGGCTATTAGGTCTCCCCAGAGCCTTCTCTTCTCAAGGCTGAACAATCCCAGCTCCCTCAGCCTGTCCTCATAGGAGAGATGCTCCAGCCCCCTGATCATCCTTGTGTCCGTTCTCTGGACCTGCTCCATCAGGTCCATGTCCTCCCTGTGCTGAGGACTCCAGAGCTGGATCCACCATAGGCTTAGAGCTGAGGGCTCCAGAGCTGGACTGACCTTAGACTTAGCTCATTTCTGAAAATAAATTCACCCAGTGCAACTGGTGACAGGAAATACCGACAAGAGCATCCTGTTTACTGTCAGATTTGTTCTGATGTTTTCCTCCCCACCTGCTCTGCACAGATGTGAAGAGATGAGAAACAAACCCAGGCAGGTATCTCTCCAAACAGTACCGGCTGGTGTTTTTATGCACTACACTGAACAAATTGGATTGATTAAATATTCCTCTCCACAGAGATCCCACTCTTTTTGTAGGTAAGAAAAAAGATGGCTAATGTATATAGTCATAAGAAGGGAATAAAATAAATTGGAGCTGTACTATATAAATGGAAAGGAACTAAATATGGAGTAGACTGCAGTACAATTCTGCAGATGGTGTGATAAATCTGTTTACAAACACAGATACGAGTGATATATTATGAATGCAACATCTTTCCATATTTTCCATGAAGCAGTGTTGCAAAGCCTCTCAGATACATCTTTAAAGGGCTGGCAGTTTCACCTTTATCTCTGACCACAGCAGCTTATTAGCAGGTAAATGATCTCAACAGAGTGGACAGATAAGGATTAAAATGGAACACGTCTAGCTGGCTGCATCACAGAGGCCATTTAGACTATGCTGGCTGAAGGAAGGAAAGTTCCCCGACACAAAGAGACAAAGGCACTAGACTTAAAAGGCTAAATACATCCCACCTCCTGCCAGTAGAAGGGCTTTGTTTTTTGCTGCCCAGGCCACAGAAGAGGATGCAACAGTGGAAGGAATGTCCCCAGCCTGTGTCTCACTGTGTCTGTAGCACCTGTGGTCTGCTTCCCCAGCCATGTACTTGGCATTGGTGCTGAGGGCTGCTCCCTCGGGCACAGCCTGACAGTACGTCTGTACACGCTGCTGTGGGGACACCCATGGCCCACAGCATTCACTGTGATAAATGCAACCCTCTCCTCATCTTGCTTCTCACCCTCAGAGGCTGCTTAGGCCTGATGGGGAATGACAACTAGAGAAGCATCAATGCAAAAATGCTCTTAATTTGAAGAGATTCTTTTGGAAAATATAAAGGCATCATCATAAAGGCTCATCCTCTCACACCTGGCCACAGCAATGTTACAGTTCATGGTGGATTTGCCAAGCTGTGGTGTTCCCTGCACCCATCCAAACCAGTTCATAAAATATTCTCCTCTCTTCTTTTTGAATCAAGTGCTTCCTAGATTCAGTTTTCTGTGTCCCTCTGTCCTTCAAGTCAGCTCCTAGGGAGATGACATCTGTGGGAGATAAATCAGGGCACGTCAATACTTTCTCCATCCTGGGAAGCTGTGGAGAACAGAGCTGCACAACAGAGCTTTCAGTCTAAATTATTACATGCCTCCAGGATGTCATGGATCACAGCAAAGAACCTGGGAGGACATGTAAAAAGAGATTTCTCAGGGCAGCTAAGTATAATTGACTGAAAACAAAAGGGAGGAAAACTATAGTTCAGAATAATTCAGATTTTTTCAGAGCAGACCCACTGCCCATGCTGCAGAATGGGGGTGGGGTAGAGGGGTGAGGGGGACAGCAGCTCCTTGATGCCTTTTTTAAGAAGTCTCCAAGCATCCTGAACCCATGTCTTGGGTTCACAGCCCTCTGCAAGGCTTCTGGGACACACCACCAACCATTAAGGAAGGCTCTTTTTTGCTGCTCAGACCTTCCTCCCCTTCGTGCTTGTTCCTGGCACTTAGGAGCCCATTCTGCCTGGCTGACTGCTAATGATAGGTTTTGCTTCTGGATAGTTCCAGTTTTCACTTTTCCGCTGGGAATATGCCAAGCCTCTGTAATTTGCAACATGTCAGACAACTCAGTCACTAAAAAGAAACAACATCCTGGCTTTGTGCTTTCCAAAACCACTTCAAGAAGTGTGATGGATTTGTTCCTCCTCTCCTTTTGCTTTCATTTGTACTATTGTGCTTTCTTGTGCAGTGTCTGAACAGCTCAAGCACGTACAGGCAAATAAAATAATCCTGCCACGTGCCAGAATAAACTGGGGGGACCACAAATTTCTGTTTTAGAAACCAGCCTGACCCCTTGGTGTGGGTCCATTGCTGTCAATAGAAACCAGTGTACCCAGTCTCCGAGGGGAGCTGGTGGTGAGGGTACAGTGGGCAATTGAGGCATGCACACAAAAGGCATGGTTTGTCCAACAGATCCTGACTCAGAGCACAAAACAACTGCTGCTCCATCCTTTTTCTGCCATAGCTAGTAGCCTCAGTTGCCTTCACATCTACCTATTCTTGATCCTTACCTGTATCAGAGGCCAGAATGAGTGATTTACATTTTAAAGGTCTTGAAATGAGTACCCTATCTTACTCTGCATTACTGAAGTTAATCAGCTGTGGCTGGTGGGAAGTAGCTGTGCCTGGTGGGCGGTAGCTGTGCCACCCACATGCTGGCTGGGGGTGGCACAGGGCTGGAAATGCCTTCTTCTGGCAGCGAACTCCCATAAAAGTACTTCAATGCATAGACCAAAGAAAGGAAAACCACTTTGTGCTGATTCAACCCGATCCACCACTGTTATAATGTTGTGTGCCAGCAGTTTCTCTCTCTTGGGCAAATTTAAGCTATGATATTGTGTGAGGATTTGCACAAGGGGTAAATGTGCCCAATCAATATGTATTGGTAGTGGTGGGGTTACACCAGGATTAACCACACCAGTAAAAATCATCACTGGTGCCTTCTTCCTCACCAGTACCTAAATAAGTAAATATATCATAAGGCTGCTGCAGGTACCACATACTAATCAAACTCAAGTGAGATACTCAGGGATGTTTATGTTAAGATCTTCACTGCAATCTGAAGGCTTATTTATATTTAAAGGCCTCACTAGCTTAGCTTGAAATGGGTTTAAAACCACTTTGTTACAACAGTAACACCATCTGAAGGCACTCAATAACCAATTTACTTTAACCCAGTAAGCCACGTTTAAATGAGGCTGGTGGAGCTGTCAGACCTTCGTGCCAGAAACAGCCACTGCCACTGGGGAGACCTGGCCAGAAGCAAGGTGCCAGCCTTCCCCATCTGTTGGAACACTAAGCCAACCAAACCAATTTAAAAAGCTTTCCACGGTGGCTATAAGCCTGGGGCATGCCCACATGCTGCCACAGGCCCTCCGAGGCACAGCAGGTTTCAGGTTGGAGGGATGCCAGGTAGAAGCCAGCACTCGCTCGCCCCATGCAGAAGGTGATCGCTCCCCGTGCTGCTACAAATGGGGCTGCAAATCTTTCACCCATCTCATCAGGGCTTCCTCCCTGCTGTCATTAGAAGATGCATGGGAGCCAGCGAGGCATCCTGATCACAGCTGGAAAGGAATGGGACTCGGGACCGGATCCCATGAAAATCTTGATGGGGTGTAAGGCAGGTCTGGAGGCCCCCCTGCTTCCTGCCCCCATGCTTGGGCAGAGGCAGAACCTCCACCTACCAACAACTCCAGCATCACTCAGCATTTTGGGATGCAATTTATTATTATGATTCGGGGGTCATATGAGAAGTAGAAACTGTTACCCAGCAACACAGAGAGTGTGGTGGCAACTTTCTAAGACTCTCCTGGCTCCCTCTCAGTGGGAAGCTGTCACAAAGATACTATAGTGCCAAAACCCTTTTATTGCTCTTTTTCTTTGTTTGTTTGGTTTTGTTGGTTTTTTGTTCGGTTTGTTTTTTTTTTTTAAACACCTCCACAGGATGCCAATAGGACAGAGAAAACAGGCAGAGGGAAGAATTCCTACCTCAGAGATGAAGCCACATTATTCCCTTGTCTCTCTCACATGGAAGTATCCTTCTTGACCAGCTGTGTGAGCCTTCCCTTTCCCAGCCAGCTCATTTTCTCCTTTGGCAAGCAGCCTTCAGTCAGTAAAGTTTAAATCTAAATCCCCAAATCACACCTCTAAGAAAGTTCAACAGGATGTCGGCTCTAATAGCATATAAATACCATTCTTCAGAAAAGTGCGAGGAAGTCACTTTCTGTAGCCTCCAGGGAAGGCATTTGCATGTCATCTGTCACCCCCTTCATTCACTCTGCTGGGAGGGTGACACTTCCCCATGGGCTGGGCTGAGGAAGGCTTGCACCACACTGCACATTGCAAGAAAGCAGTCCCGGCATGGGGTGACTCAGAGCAGGGAAATGATCAAAGCAGGGAAATGATGTGGCAAAAGAAAGGGGGGGAAAAAGAAAGGAAAGGAAAGAACAGAGGAAAGGAAAGGAGAGGAAAGAGAGGAGAGAGGAAAGAGAGGAAAGAGAGGAGAGAGGAGAGAGGAGAGAGGAGAGAGGAGAGAGGAGAGAGGAGAGAGGAGAGAGGAGAGGGGGGAGAGGGGAGGGGAGAGGGGAGAGCGGCGAGAGGGGA
>JANHFY010017254.1:0-25300 GCA_027560095.1 Chloroceryle inda
TTCGCTGATATTGCATCGACACGCGGAACCTACCACCCGAATGAGCCAGCAGGCCAAAACTTGCTGAAGCAGAGTGTAGTGTCTGTAAATTACTACCAAATACACTGACAAAGGTCAGATTGGGTCCAGATGAGGCCGGGAGCCTTTGTTTTCTTTCTCTTCCTGGTATGTTCTGCTGGGTGCTTTTATTTTAAACACTGCTAAATTATTTTAGAGGCTTTAGCAGGGTACTGGGTTTGTTTACGGAGACCGAGTCTGTCAGAGCTCTCTAGAGGTATTTCAAACACTTAAATGTCATTGAAAGCGATATGTGCTGTGGAACGGGTGAGGGCTGCTGGAAATGAGTTCACTGACGAAGCTCGGTGCACTTTGCGGCGCTGGATCCGTGATTCCCGATGCTGCTTTGTTTGCTTGAAAGGGCCGTTTAAACTTACACGAGGAATTTTAACAGCGGGAAAAAAATGCGGCTGCCTTTGCCAGGAAGTTAAGTGATATACCTCACAGATATGAAACACACATCTTTAATAAAATGGTCTGGCTTAGCACGCAGGTTTGGAGGAAAGAACGCTCCCGTTGCATATCGCAGGGGGGTCGGTGTGCGTCGATCGTTTAAACTCTTCAGACCTGTTAACATAAAAATCAAAACCTAGAGGTTGCCCCTGCTTGGCTTGGCTTCGTGTGCACAACAGTAATACGCTATTGTTTACTTTGACCAACTGTAGTTTTTCATGTTTTTCTACTAGAAAATGGTCCTGTTTAGAAATGTTTCCCTTTGTTTTATAAACATTCTGCAGCAGTGTGTTTGGAGACCCTTACGGCAGACAGAGGAGAAGGCAAGGGGCAGAGTTCTTGACGGTATTTGCGATCGCTGCTGTAGGGCACTGGGATATTTAATGCAGAAAGTGTGTCAGTTTATTGGCATTCTCTCGGTAACCACCGCAGCCACGCTGCTTGCCTCTACATCTGCCGTTACATTTTGGTGTTCAGATTCACCTGTTCCGCTCGTTTTGGTGGCCAGTCTTGCTGTGCCTGGACTGATGCAGATCACGGATTTGTTTTGCATCACGATGCTTTCTTCCAGCAAAGTCTGTTGGTTTATTACGGCAGGTTCAGCTGCGAGGTTAGTTTTATTTAGCTGGGTTGTTTTGTGCACGCTCGGTGTGAGAGAGCGTGAGAAAGGGTTTGGGGGATATATTTCTGGAAATTGGTATGTGGATGTGCTTCAGGCCTTTATATGTGATGTAAAAGGAAATGAATTAGACTTAATGTTTATATATGAGCTTGAACGACAGCATAGATTTGTTCTGACCTGTGATGTGTTGCACCACGTCTGCTCTTCATTTTTAACGTGCGGTACTTGTTTGGTTTTTTCTTTGCCAGTGACCTAGTGGAATGCTCTGCCATGAAACTGAAAATATGTTTTTGCTAAAAACCACGACCGATCAGCAATACCTACAGATACAGTTGGTTGTTGCTTGTACAGAGCAAAAGATAATGCGTTAGACAGAAGTCTAACCCGAGAGTGTCGCGGCTGCTTTGATTTGTACCAGCTGACTCCCAGCTTCTGCAGTGCTCTGTACTGGGGAGAGCTTTGGGTACAGCAAAATGTCTTTATGTGGCCATATAAAATTTTAGTACTAGCCAAATGACTGTACATTTTAAGTCTGTGGTTTCTGTTAAATACAAGTGTGAATAGAGTATTCTCAGGAATTGTAAAGCCAGCTCTGAAATGAATCTTCAGGTGGCCTGACACAGATACTTTTTTTAATGCTAAATTTACTGAAATATCATAAACAGGTTAATTACATAATTCCTAGAGTACATGGAGAATATCGGAAGAGACCCGTCAACTGCGGGCAGTGGGATCCTTCCCTCTCTCGTCACTGGGGTGAAACAGATCATCCTCGGCGTGCTCTGGGCCGGAGCACTCCGTGTGCAGATGGTATGGATAACGGGCGTCTGGCGCCGGTACCGGGCTGTCCATCGCTGCTCCTGCCCACGGCTGGCTTTCTGTCCAGCTGCTCTGCTTTTTCCATTGGAAAATCTCCACTCCTGAGGAGAACAAAGTCTGCACCTGTAAATACGTGCTTACAGCTTGCAGGACATTTTAAAGATTGATATGTTGGGTTTTTTTAAACACAGAATGATTCTTGTTTCATTTATCTGAGGGGTGTTTTTAAAAGAGCTGCCGTTGAGGTAGGGTTAGAACATGGCTTGTGTCCTCCCTCAGCACCAGTTTGTGGGTAAGGAACACAGGGCAGGGACGCCTGTGGAAATTGGAGGTGAAGCTGTGGAACCTTCGAGGAAATTCAAGGTTCACCGTGACTTTGCTGACCTTGGTTAGATTTCTCAACTTTTAAAACGTAAAACTCAATTTTTGCTCTTTTGCACCCAGTGATAACATGACTAGCTAGTGTAAAAATACTGATAGTCTTTGTACTTGCTTTTCCTTTGCAAAACACTTATGAGTTGGTGCAGTTAAAACATTATGAATTATTAGTGACCTTTATTAATCCCCCCAATTTTTATTTTTTTTTAATTTAAATATATTTTATGGATTAGATGCCAATGATCCAAAGTCAAATACCTTTTAAATTTAAAGCTGAGAATTGAACAGCTGGAGGTCTAATCCATTAATTTTTACAAGCTGACTTTCTTAATACTTCAAAGAGAACATCTTAGATGCTGCTGCTTTGCTGCTCTCCCCCTCAGCACCCCTTCTTCTCATCCCCCCCAACGCCCTCTCTGCTAAGTCTTCATGCTCTGCTCATCTGGCAAGTGACAAAAGCATTTATGTATGTGGGGAATGCATTTTCCTTCGTTGATGTAATAAGTTTTAAGACTTGATGATCTAGAAATGTACTCTCTTAGTGTTGCCCTTTTCATCCCTGTACTGATTCAGAAAACACTGCGGTCGCTCCTCTCCTAGTGGGCTTCCCCTCGCAGCCGAGTTCTTTCCTGCAACAGTACCAGCATTATTAAGAGTGTTGGTGCTGTGTGTGCTGGGCTCGTGCCCTTTCGAGGCACCTGGCTCCAGCCCAGAGCGCGTCCCTCTCCCATAAGATGGGGCTGAGCTGTGCAGGACAGTTTCAACTACAGTTTCCCCAAGTTTTGATGGCCCCGTTGGACAGCAGCTGTTTTGTCACACCTCACAGTTTCCCTCCCCGAGATGCCCGTGCGTATCAGTCAAGGGAAGCTCCTGGGAATGAACCATTTCTCATCTGCACGCTTAACTTCTGCTGGGAGTCTTTAGTTGTGCAGTTTGTCTGGTTGGTTTCTATTTTAGAAAATCTGTTTGTGTCCATTTGGTATTTTAACACAAAAATGCTGTGCATGGCCCTGCGCTGATTTGACTTCTGTTGGATTTTAAGATTTGTCTGAAGAAGATTTTTTGGTAATCAGAAATCTGGTTATGTTTAAGTGCTGCTTTGGTATATTTTTTAATTTTTTTATTTTTTTTACATTGAAATAAATACAGCTTACTTGAATGTAAGCGTGAGCTCTGAAGGGCTGCACTCGGTCTCCGCTGCAGTGCTGTGCTGGGGCTGGTGCTGCAGCATCGCTCACATGGCCAGTGGGCCTGAACCTCGGGGTATTTATCTTCTCTTCTGCCTCTGCCCTGCTTGGGGCGTTTAAAAAGCGAGATGAGGAAGCTGAGTCTCTCCCTTTTGTTCTTTAACTCTCTTTCCTGCAGTTCTGACTGCTGGGCCTTCAGGACTCGATACTCCTGGTCACAGAAAGGCTGTAATCAGTCAGTAGTGGGGAGACAGAGTTGGGTTTTTTTTGTGGTAAAATATATGTTTTCAGAGTTAAGTCTGCTTTTCATTAATTTTGTGAATTAGTATTCACAAAATATTAGAAAGTATTTGTATTGCTAATAGAAAGATCATCCTGAGGCTCAGGAAGCACAGTTAATTGAAAAAGCAGCCATTTGTAAAGTGAAGAAAATTTTAAAACATTTCACACCCTAATTAAGAATATACTCCTGATTTTAAATTGAGAATATTAATTTGTTGTGTGAAGCAAGTACACTAAAAAACCCTGGAAACAGTCATATCCTTCCTTCCTCCTCTTAATCCTCTCCCAAAATGCAGTTCAAGAAGAAAGGCATGACTTTTTTTTTTTCCCAACTGTAGCCTGAAACCATTTTGCTAGAAAGATGTAAATTGATCTATTAACACAGGAAATGAAGGCTGGACTGGGGTTATTATCTGGTCAGAATTTTAGGATCTCTTTCGTAGAAAAATCTTACACTATTTTTTTTTGGGGGGGTGGGTACAATCTTCCTCTCTAAGGACATTTTAAAGCCTTTTGGTCCTGGGTGAGAGAACTCCCATGAAGCAGAGGATGCTGTGGATGAAGGATGTCTCAGAGATGCAGATGTGAATGCATTGCTAGCAGGGGTGGTTGTTGGTTATTAGGACCAGGACTGAGCCTTCCCTCCCATCGACTGCTGGAGGTGATGCTCTCTCTGATTGTCTGTTGGGTGGGAACAGGCAGAGGAGTGTCTGCCTGAGCATTCCTGTCTCCTGGCTAGATGGCACAGTCGGTCAAGTCATTACCATTGCACGTATGGACATCTGGGTTTATGTTTGACTAGGATTGCAGTACAATCTGTATTCAGGTCCCACTCTATTATTATTTTCTTTATTTTACTGCACCATAAATTGACACGCTGCTTTAGAAACCTGGGAGACATCCCCACTGCTGGTGCTGTACAGTCCAAATGAGACAAAACAGATGTCGTTTGGCTGTGCGGATGCTGGTTCACCAGGGAGTGGTGAGCCTCTGGAGGACCTGGGGATCAGGACTGAACCTTCCCTCCCGTCCACTCCACTCTGGAGGAGGCTCACCAGTCCCCAGAAAACCAGCATCCCTACAGCCGAACAACCACGGTGCCGCTGGGGCTTTGGCAGAGGGTGCTGGTGGGGCACATGGTGGGGTCCTGCGCTGGCAGAGATAGAAGAGCTCTGGGGATGAGTCTGGGCACGTGGGTGCCCAGCAAAGGCTGGCAGAGCCAGGACCCCGATCAGTGCTGGGATGGAGTGTGGTGGGGTCTGGCTGCGTGGTTAGGAAGTGTGTGTAGACAGGGGGAATGAAGAGCTGAGCGTGGCTTGTTCCACTTGTTCCACATCTCATTTCTGCACTGATGACTTCTTCGGTGCGCTTGGTGGGGACGGTGCAGCCGTGCTGCCCTCCCCCGTGCAGTGCTTCTCTGCTCCTGGAAAAACAACAGAAAAACCCCGCTACAGCACTTCTGATCCAGTGTGTGGATGGATTTCTAAGTGGATTTCTGAGCAACAGGAAAAGAAACCAAAACGATGTGGAAGAAGTCTGATGGGAGGTGGGTTTTCAGCTCCTCCAGATGTCTGGTGCTGAAGCATCACCACGGGTGGGCTTCTCCTCATCTCTGCCTGGGGAGAGGTGAGGGCGATCTGACCCCAAGGATTGAGCTCTGCCACATCACAGCACTCTGGTGTGACCTCAGCCTGGAGAGGTCCTGGTGGGATTTTGCTAGAAACACAGTATCCCTTAGATGGGTAAGGCAGGCAGGTAACTTTTTGCTCGTAATGTTACAGGTATTTTTGATCTGACTCGACTTGCTTTCTTAATTTTTATTAGTGCTAAAATGTTGGGCTGAAAAACTTCTTTTGCCTAGACTGAAGCAGCTCAAATTTCAGATCAGATACAGTTTTAAAAGAGAGAAAATAATAAATGTGCCCAATGCTTGTATTCTATAAAAAAAAATAATCTCCAGTAATCATAATAAATATTACCACAGTCTGAGACAATAATTCTGAAACACTTTAAAAATAATGTTACAATTCAGAGTGCAAAGCAGCTGGTATTTTATGATGGAACAGATTTTATTGTTGCTGGATATAGGGTCAAACACTTGCAACACATTCTTGATTTAAACAAACCAAAAACCCAAGTGTTTTTTTGAAGATAAAATCGGTACAATTTTTATTTTTTTCCCTGGATGCTGTAGTTCCCTTCTCTACCTCTAAATATAGGCACATGCTGTTCTTTTTATGCTGAGAGAAACAGCTACAGCATCCCAGCTCCCTGTGCTCTCTACCATGCCATCCTTCTAGAGGCAGAGGAATAAATAGGACTCTCTCAAGTATAATTAAGTCTCATACTAGCTATTTTGAGATAGGCAGATCACCAAAAAAAGAGAGAATAGCTGAACGTGTCTTCATTATGGTTATTTGTTACTGTTACATCGTCCCTTGCCATCGGTGGGAAGTTCCGTACCACCGTGGTTAATCCGTCGTAGCCGTCTGCGGAGCGGGGATGAGTTGCAGTGGCTCTCGGAGCGTGCTGGGGACTGGGGCAGTTGTCACAGGAGCAGCTACGGGGAGCTCAGGGCTGGCCTGGGTTGTCTGTTTTATCTTTGCTTTTAAATTTTGTGCATGAAAAGTAGTGTTGCATACGATGTGATAAAGTGACGTGTCCTGCAGATGAGTCCAGTTGTTATACTGCGTCCTGATTTTACCTGCTTCAGCTGAGGTGCAGGAATAAATGTGCTGCTGGCAGCTCGGGGGAGCTCCAGGGTGCTCCGGGTCCCTGGGGAGGTGGCCGTGGTCGGGCTCTGCCAGGGCTCCCCATCGCGTGGCCGAACCCCGGGCTGCTGGGGGGGTGGGCTGACAAGTGCCGCTTTGGAAACGCGGGGTTTAACAAAGCAGTCGAGTTTTACTCCAAATAATTATCAAAATCCTCTTGTATTCTGTGTCGTTTTTCTAGAAAGGTTTATGCCAATGGTGCTGAAATATTTCAGTTACAGAAAAGAATGGATTAAAAGTCTCTTTCTTGAATCAGACAAGTGGGGGCTTCAGGAGCTGGAGAAACAAGCGGTTGGAGAGAGTGTGATGCAATTACGGCTTCATTTCTACCTGTTAAACATAATGAAGGGTTGGGTGCTGGCCTTAAATTTGGAACGAGCTTACTGTAAAGCTTAAAGCAGGAGTAGATTCCTGTAATTACTGCTTTGCAGTCGGGAGTGTGGCTAGGTAGAGGGAATAAAAACTGTTCATTGTCCAATTGTATTTTCATAACAGCTGCACTTTCAAATGTCTGTTTTGAAAGATAAATTTTTTGTTATACTAATTTTAGGAAGTAAGCTAATAAAAGCCAACACAGGAAAAAAGAAAAAAAAAAAAAAAGTGAGGTGAAGAATGTCAAATGAGCCGTGCTCATAAAACGTACATCTTCAACTTCTGCGAGCCCTGCTGCAGCCTCTGGGTAATCAGTGATGTGTTTATCAAACACAAGGCCGCTATTTGACCATAAAATTGAGAATTTTTAGAACTCCTGAATTCTCTGTTTTGCCAGGTTAGGCAAACCTGCTAAATGTGGTTTGGCCAGGCCCGAGGCTGCTTTTGCTTTTACTTGACTCTGTTCCTGTTGCCTGGCCGAGAAGTATCAGGCGAGCTGGGATCAGTGTCAATTGTTTGAAATTACTGTTTAGATTATATTCAGTTTCAAGTGCTATGAACTATTTGTAGTGAGAAATGACCATTTGTTTATGATGATAAAAATAGTTTTTCATAGCCTACATTTTTGTTCATTGTATGTAATAGTAACTGCTACAGCTCAGAATATCCCTGGGCAGATTTTCGCAGTGATAACGCGGCACCATTTTGCTCTTCGTACGTGTTTGGGACTCGGTGTGACACTGAAGAGGAGCTGTTTCTGTCTCTGCTTCACGCAAGGGGGAAGGGGGAGAAGACCAAACCTTTTCTTGTCCCTAAGGGGAAAAAAACCAAACCTAAACCACATCCTTTTCCTCTCCCCCTCAACAATTTGGCTTGCAACTTTAAGATGGAGGGTTTTTTTCCTTTCCTTTTCCTACCATCTTTTAAGATGTGCTGTACTGGCCTTTTTGTGGAGCTTCACTGGGAGTCTATTTTAAGGGATTATATTTGAAACGTTCCTGAAGGCTGCCTTCCACAGTGGTCTGGCCCAAATAGAAATGTGAAAAGTTCCCGTTAGTGAGCTCTAAAAGAATCCTGTAAATGGGTTATGCAGAAAAACCCATTTAGATAAAAATGCAATTTTCCCTTCCACATACACTGCTAAGAATTAATAGCACATTCTTCCTAAATGGGGACTTCTATATTATATTTTCACCTTAATGAAATCCTTTCCAAAACAGGAGTGTTTCGTTTAAAATTTTAGAGCAAAATTGATCGCTCTTTATCCTCAGTGCTCCCTCCCTCTGGTTAAATCTCACTGGCACGACTGCCGTGGGCTGTCTGGGTGCTTGGTGGGAAGGGTATGTCGGGTTCAGAGTCGGCGTCACGGTGTGACTCCATCGCATCGCAGGATACGTACGTCACCGGCACGTCTGTGACCTGGCAGCTGGGTTAGCGCCTTTGGGCGGGGGCGTTTGTGGTGGACACACCAGTTGTGCTCTTACCAGATCTGCTGCTTGGCTTGTGGCCACCATGCCATGGAGACCTGAATATGCCACTCACCAGGGCACTTTTACCAGAAATTCTCCAAACGGGAGAATGGCCAAGCCTGTGGTGGCCACTGCCGGTGTCACCTGGCGCAGGTTTGTCATTGCACCCCTGGGGCAGAGGTGGGGAGCCTGAGTGCAGCACAGCTGGGCAGTAGCACACAGTGTCTTCCACAGACACACGGATCTTATTGTCCCCCTTTTCTCTAGTAAGTAAATAAATGCCTTGTTAAAAAGGGAGGAATGCTCTGTGGTGGTGGTGACACCGCAGTGGTGATGTCCCCGGCGGAAGCACGTGTGGGGCAGCTCTCAGTGCTTGGCACAGCCCCGGGGCAGCGCTGCTGCCACCCTGGTGCCCAGCCTTCCAGTGGGACACGTCCCACGGTGTCTTTGTCCAGTGGCGTGGGAGCAGAGTGAGAGCTGCCCGTCCCTGGGGGTTAGTCCCCACGGGACACCGTGCACAGCCAGAGGAGCGCACACAGACCGTCTGGGGTGATGGTGACTCCTGCCTGTCTGCGGTCCCGCTGTCTCCTTGCTCTTCCTTCATGGAGCCGTTCCATCTCCACAGGCCCGGACGCACAGTTGTGCTGGTTCTGGCTCCAGCTCCGTGGGTTGTTGGCTCGTGTGGGTGTTTTTCCTCGTCCCTGCTGCGTGGGAGCGGCTCCGGCAGTAGCGAGTGACGCTGGCCCTGCCCCGGGCGCTGGCATTTTCATCAGGCGAGAGCGAGTTGGGGTGATCGCAGCCTTCCCAGCAAGCTGCCCTGCCGTGAGCAGCCAGTCCCAGGCAACTGAGAACCGAAACACATATTCATGCTTTTTAATGGTTTCCTTTTCAATAAAAGGGTTTTAATACAATGGTGAGAACAAAGCTGTTCTGTGGGAATAGGTCTAATAGAAAGATTCCTGCTTTAAGCAGATATTCGCTGCTGAGCTGCAGTGGGGAGAATGCTTTTATATCAAATAAATTGTTTGGTGTTTTCATAGTATGAGTAAAATGGTTCCCATCTATAAGCACTACTCGTAACGATGCAGACACAGGAGTTGGTACAGCTCAAAGTCTCCTGCTTCAAAATAAAAATCTCCATTGGCAGCAGCACTGATCAGCCTTTTGCATCATTTTTGAGGCAAATTACTCTTCCGGGGTCTCTGTTTTTGGGATACCCCCCAGATATGAAATACAGGAAAAAAGCAAGACCTTGTGTTCTCAGAGCAGTTGTGCTGTAAAAGCCCTTGGAGCTCATCTCCATAATACTCAGAACGTGTACTTTTTGGATACCGTAGCTGAACCCAAGATCTAGCGGGGCTGCTGCAGGTGCCCTGCACTGGGGTTTCAATGGCTTTTCTTTACGGAGGCATTGCTCCTCTGCCTGTGTTCACAGGGTCTGCTCCTGCACAGCTGCGCTTGGCGACAGCGCTGCTGCTGCCTTACCTGTTACGTGAGCAGAGTCAAACACAGCAGGGAGCAGTGTTTGTGATAGTCCACATCTGTTTGTTTGGGAAGTTGGGGGGGAGCTGCCAAGTAAACACCTGAAAATCACCTAATGCACTTGTCCCCCCGGGTGATCTAGTACCTGAAGGTTCCCAGCCCCACCAGTGTGCATCTGGCCCAGGACAGTGCGGCGCGGGCTGGGGCAGCAGCAGCTCGTGTCCTGATGGAGCAATGGGAGGACAGCAGCGACCTGCGCAGGACTGTGCGTCTTCTTCAGACTTGGTAGGTAGGAACTCGGCGTGTGATGGTCCTCGGCAGGTACCCAGCAGCCTGGTGTTCGCTGCCAGTAGGTGCCAGCTGAGGCTGGGCGTGTGCCGGGCTCAGTGTCACCGGTGGGTGGATACACACCGGGCTCAGTACCACCCGAGAACGGGCGCATGCTGAGCCTGGTGCTGCCTGGCTGCTGTTTCCTAAACAACGTTTGCAAGGGAACAAATGGCTTCAGTGGGTTCCCCCTGCTGCGCTCTGCAGGTTGCTGGGAAATGGATCACAGAGTTCTGCAATTCGTTGTTCCTGACGTGTTCTCTCTTGGGCTCCCTCAGCACACAGTTCTCAGGCTGTACGGATTTGTGACTTTCCTTTTGGGTTGATACCTGATTTAAGAGACTTGGCATCCATTTGTTTTCTTTGTGTTTCTTGCTCCGAACTAACCCTGAGCTTAATCCAAATTCTGGTTTTGAAAGGGGTATTTTTAGTCAGTGAAGCTTTGACTACTCACAGTGATCTTCCAATAGTCTTCCAATCAGCGATCAGAAAGATACTATACTCCTCATTAGATGGCTTACATAATAGCTGTTTATTCAGTCACAAAATTTCCCTCTCGTGATTCTCTTTCTGTGAATCACAGCAGTTCAGCGAAGATTGCAAATCACGACTTTTGCAGCCAAATGTACAATCCTCTGGAAGCAAATGTTGAAAATTTAAATATTTCATTGTAGTTCTTTGTAACTTGCAAGTTTTGTATTAATGGGACACTGGCAGTTGAGCTTTCCTATAAAATGCAATTTACAAAAAGCCCACAGAAGTGATTGCTCGCAGTACCTCTGGAGAGCAAACGCTTCTGACCGGTTACAGCCTGCTTTCGCCTGTGCCACTTGACCACGTGCGGTCTGGTGCCCACTGTTACGCCAGCGCTTCGATCCTGGCGAGCGCTGAGGCTCCGCGAGGCACAGCGTGGGCAGAGACCGAGGTCTGGGTGCTCGCCTGCCTGGCAGGACGGGGTTCTGAGCAGGACTGGCTCTTCCCCTCCCTGCTCGTCGGGTGAAAGGACCCAAAACCTGGCCACGGGGTCTCGCGCAGCCGCCTCACTGCCAGGGGCAGCAGCCCCTGTCAAGAGGAGCATCCGCTGCCTGTGCACGGTGCCCCGTTCAGAGCGCTGCCTGTTCCGCTCTCGCTCTGGATCTCACCTGCACTGCTCTTCTGTGTTGTTCCTTTTTTCTGCTGTTGGTGCTCAGTGTACCTGGCAGGCACGCCGCGTACCAGGGCGTGCGCCTAAGCGCTGGTTGCTACAGTAAAGATCTTGATGGCCATTGTTTCTATCAAAAAAAACCCTTCTCATCTTCAAAGTCACTGCTGTTACAATAATTTTCTCTTTGAACATGTCAGGATTCTGTCTTTGATTATATACTGGATTGTCTCTTGTCATTGCATAATGATTTTTTTCTGGGTAGACAGAGACACTTTTCAGTTCATCACGTTCATCCCCCACCCCAGAGTTTCTCTAAAAAAGAGACTATGTCGAAAACAGGTATTTAAGAATATGGATCTTCAAGGAAATAACTGGTTTTGACTTTTTATTTTCCTGGCAATTTTATAAAGCTGATGTGAAATAGAGCTTTCTTCTGCAGTTTGAATTTAGACTTTCAAAATTCCTCTTTTTCCCCACTCCCCTTTTTGATTTTGATTGCTGCAAGAAATCACTATTTCGGAGATTTCCTTCCACTTTTTCATTGGCTGCTTTTGCCGCTTACACCACACAAAAAGAATAAATCTCTGTAAGTCTCCTACCGGTTTGTTCAGCCTTAGACGAGTTTAAAAAAAAAAAGAAAGAAAGAAAAAAAAAAAGAAAAAGAGAATAGAAAAGGGGGTTTAGAAAATTAAGTAATGCTTATTCTTTTGCCAAAAAAAGAATGTGAAAAACTACATTTTTCCATTTTGTGTGTCACTGTTCTCTGAAGCTGGGAAGGCTTTAGAAAAGAAATGTTGGAAAAGAAAGTGGGGGGAGATGAGTGATTAAATAAACATTAGCACTCATTTCTATAGTTACTGAGGGAAAGGAAGAACTCTCATGGCCAACTTCTGAAAAATGTAGGTGAAAATCAAACCCCATATGTACACAGGAGTATGCTGGTGCTGAGCTGGTGACGCCGGTCTGTCGGCCGGCCCCGTGGCTCAGCATCCCTGCCCCTGGGCGAGGAGCTGGCCGTGCGGGAGCGCAGGAGACGGCTGCCGGTCGGTCGGTGGGTGGGTTTGCTGGTCGAGTGAGTGGTTTTCAGGGTGGATGTCTGAGCTGGGGACTGCGTGCTTTGCTTCCAGACCCTCACTGTCCCGCCGTCTGTTGAGGACTGGTTCAAAGCCTTGGCACATGCTCACCAAGGCCACCTCCACTGGAAGGTTTATATGTTGTGTGCTGGTGGTCTGTCCACTTCCCAGGGATGAGGGGTTCCGTCGCTGCTCTGGTGGGTGCTTGCTGGCTACCCAAGGGGGGTGGTGGTGGAAGAAGGTGCCCTGGAAGCAAAGCTCCTCTCCCTCTGCTGCTGAGGTGTCGGGGGATGTGCCAGCTTTGTGGCGACTCCCAGTCGATGGCGTAAATCGTGGCGCTCTGCACTGGCATGATGTTCACCTTGGACCAAAGGGCAGGGGACCTTCTGAAATGGAAGGTGCCTTTGAAGATCCTCTTGAGCTAAGTGAAAGCCCAGGGGCAAGAGCGTTTGCAATTGTCTTGCTCTGGGTGTACACACAGTTTCTTCCATCACTGAGTGATGTTGATGCCACCAGGGTAATGGGAAAACTGGACAAAAATGGGGGAACAGTACAATGACCTCAAGTACTGAACAGATTTACCCCTGGAGAAGGGGTGTTCTGTAGGAATGGCAGGAGAGCCCAGGCCCAGCCGAGACCTGCAGCCCTGTGTCTGGCGGTGACCCCGTGTGTGTCGCGGCCAGCAGGTTGTTGTCGAGCTGTGTTACTGGATGGCTGTGTTGCTTTAGGGGGTTAAGTGCGACTGAATCAAAGGTGGGCAGGGGTTTGCTGTGCGGCTTCATGTGGTCGAAATCCTTGCCATGGAGTTTGTGAATCCCGCCTGTGGTTTTAAACAGGCACTTTCTGCCTTTGTGTTTTGCAAGGGAAAGAGCTAAAAAGGACTCTCTGTATCTTTAAACTTGCAGGTCTTCAGAACCTCCCTGGGAAGCAGAAGGGGGAAGGGACCCTTTCAGGATTAATTAAACAGAGATGTCTGGCTGTAGACTTCAGGGTTTAGTGATAAACGCCAGCCCCTCACCCACATCTGGTGGGGGCTGCTATTATTTAATCAGGGCTATTAGAAGGAATCTGAGAAATCTTCCCTTTCTCCTCCTCTCACTTCCATTTATCTGCCTCCCGACCTGTTTGTTTGTGTACGGGTAAGTTTTCCATGGCAGGGAGAAGCAGAGTGGAAATGTCAGGGGTCAGGCTGCAGGCAGGGCAGGCAGGGAGCAGGCAGCTCAGCTCCTGCAGCCTTTTGACTTTGAGAAACCGGAGATAGGTTTGTTACAGGCAAGATTAACTCCTTCAGTGCAGCTGCCTCCTGCTGAAGACACAGTTCTGGAGGCACAGTGGGTACACTAAGGCACTGAGCTCAGTCTCTGTTGGTGCACATGTCCTTGTGGTCCCACTGGTGGTGGGTGCTCCTGCTCTCTTTTCACTCACCCTCTTATCTAAGCCAAATAGACCCAACATTTCATCTGCCTTCACATCTGTGCAGCTGGAGGACGAGGCTGCGTGGATCCAACCCCCTGAGAAGGACAGCGGGTGGCATTGCTCGTCGCAGTGCTCTTACAGATACCTGTATTTCTCGGCACGTTTTCCAGCAGCGTTCATCCGGGAAGGGTGGGAAGCTGCTGCTTGGAGACGTGTTTTTGAGCAGAGGTGTGGCTCAGGGTTTGCCGCTCAAAAGGTACCTAAAGACCAGTTCAAATGCCCTTGTCTCCAGAATAACCAGTTTTGCTGGTGTACCAATGGACTCGGTATCTCACAGGCTCGAAGATGTGTGTGATAGCTGGGGCTGGGTGAGAGTGCTAGCTGTGTGACTCAAGCTGTACTCCCTGCTTCGTGCCCTGCCTGTACGAACGCACGGTGTGATTCAGCAGTGGGGCGGAGGGTTGTGTTTGTTTGGTGCCTTCTTTGCATTGGGAAGGTGGTAGCGAAGCAGGTGCTGAAGAGCCAAGTCTTGCCTGGTTTGACAGAGCTCGAAGTGCAGACAATGCCCTGCTTGGAACAGCTGCAGGTGGAGATTAGAAGGTAGTCCTTATGCTGGTGTGGTAGCTGCTTTGTGTTTGGCTTTATTTGGGTAGTGAGGTGTTTGTGGAACTTGGCACACATTTGCTGGTGGGCCTCTGAGGGGGCAGGATGGGTGGGGGACATGAGGTGACCATCACCCCTGTGAGTTCAGGGTTGTGTTTGCAGAGTCCTTCCACTAAGGGGTCTTGGTCTTGCTGCTGTTTCTGATTTTATGTACACATCCATCAGCTTTAAAGGCCTCGCAGTCCACGTGTGTGAGGTTATTTGGCTGTTGCCTCACCAGCCCACCCCACAGCACTGCTCTGCGCTACAGAACCGCTTTGTGTCAGGGTGGTGAATGTGCCACGGCACATTCCTCAGCTGTCACCTGTGGGTTAAGGAGTGGTCTCCTCCCTGTGGGGAAGGACGAGGCCACTTGTGCCACTGTTCCCCTCCGATGGGCCCTGCTGTCGAGAGCCTGCTGGGGCAGGGGGGTGAGCACGCTGCCTCTTGCCCCCCGTGCTGCACCCTGTGGGGCCAGGGCTCAGGGGTGGTGAGGACACCCCGCTTTCTTTGTGCTCCTCTTGCACAGGGCTGTGTCGTGCAGTATTTGCTTCACACCGCTTCCTCCGCCACCCCCTCCGGCCTGGCCTGTGGGAAGTGGTGCAGCAGGAGAGAGCATTGCTGCTGCTGGAGACCTTCCTCCTGGGAGCTGGACAACCAGGGGGACCTGCCCTTCTTGCAGGGTGGGCCATGCTTCTGCACAGACCAGACCGGGACCGGCTTCGCAAACGGCTGTAGTCTGGGGCGGGAACGAGCTCCAGTCTCCTGTGGGCTGCTTCGTGCAGGGTTGTGTGTCCTCTGCAGTGATGTCCCCAGGGACACGCTGTGCGCCCGTGTGCTGGCACTCTGCTGCTGCTCAGCCCTGTGCCCTCTCCCTGCTGCCTGCCAGGGCGATGGGCACTTCTGGGTGTCCCCTCCCCACGTGCCACGGGGCAGAGCCTGCACAACGGCCTGCAGCGCGGGTGAGCTAATTGGCTGCCATTTTTTCATTTTCCAGGGATATTGAAATTGTTGTGGGTCGTAAATCATGAGTGTACGGCTGGAAAGGGAATGTGGGCCCATATTTCAGCCTTGGGTTGGAGGATGAGACTGTCCATCCTGTGCTCTACTGGCCCATTTTGTTGATTTACTGGCCTGTGAAATTTTAGAGTTAATTTTTCGTTGAAGCAGCAGAAGTCTGTCTGCCCGTGACTTTCTTGCTTGAACAGCTGTTTGCTCCTGATTCGTTGCTATTCTGAGAATTTCGTGAGGACTCTCTACAGTGATGTGACAATTGGAAGAAAAAGATGAGCTTATATTTTTCTTATCCTAATAGTGGCACTTACAGACGTACCTAAGGAAGCCAGGTTTCTTTGTGTGGTTTTTTTAAGTTGAATTTCCCTTGCTGCCATTCCTCCTTCTTGTGGTTGAATGTTGCTTCTATCTGATGATTTTTTTTTTTTGCTTCTCCTTCAGTTTTAATTTTAAAGCATACTGTTTGAACAAACCCAGGTCCTCCACCAGATTTGACCCCCAGCTGGATCACCACACTTCTTGCTGCTTCATGGGATGTTTCTGAATGTGCCAAATCCATTATACAGCAGCACAATTTCCACCTCTTTCCGTAGCCAAAGTAAAATTTGGGGTACACCATAATTTGGGATTTTTCTATAGGAGAGAAGACATAGGAAAAATTTACCCAGAAAGTGCATTTTGGGTTGATAGCATCAGGTGTCAGTCTGGTTTGCAAATGCTTACATGTTTTCCTGCAGATACTTTTGACCCTTCTCTAACAGGCTCAGGTTTCCTGACAGTTCTGTGTTTTTAAGTTACTTTCCATAGGAATTGTCCATTAATTACGGGGGACTCGCAAACCATGGTTTGCATACCATTGTTTCTGGAGTTCCCTGTCGGAGAGCGGGCCGAGGGGTGTCCATCTCTGAACGGCATCTCTGCCGGTGCCGTGGTGAGACCCGGCTTTGTCCAGGGGTCTCTGCTCTCCCTTTTCTCTTGCTCTGGGAGAGGTGAAGCTGTTTGAGCCCCTTTTGATTTCAGGGAGGCTGTTTCCCAAGGTCCCCTCCTATAAACTGCTACTTCTGAGACACCAAACTGCAGTTGGAGATATCCTACAGAGGAATGGGATGTATTTCAAGGTAATGCCATCAATACATGGGACAAAGGAGGTGAAGATCCTGGATGCTGTTTCTTCTCGGTTATGGTTAGCCTTTGGTAAACTCCAGCTGTATCTTCACAAAAATCCTTGAACCCGTGTGGTTTAACCCAGAGCAGTAATGCACATGATCACCATTTCTTGGTGTGCAAGAGCCTCAGATGTGCGAGGCCCCTGGGAGAGATTGACTTTGCCTGTGGCAGTTCTGTATTACAGTCTCTCATAATTGTGAGTTATAGGTCGGGCAGAGGCAGCTCCAGGAGCTGCAGCAGGGCTGGGGAGGGGTGGGCAGCAGGCAGACCCTCCACCCCCAGCCACCGAGCTGGATGCAGGTCTGGCTTTGGGATAGGAGGACACAGGTCCTGTTGATTTCTTTGGGAATAAGGCACTAAACACAAAAAAGTCTTCAGCCAGCTGCATCCAAGCCTTCGCCTCACAAGAGACTGGTAATATTTCAGAGACAGATTCCCTTTTTTACACTTGGCTAACCAGTACTCATTTAATTTGCATCCTGAAACTAAGCGACCACAAACAAAGTTCTTTGAAGGGAATCTTCTTCTTTCACTCTGTTTTCACTTCATTTAAGGAAAATAGAGATTTCCATGTATAATATGCAGAGCTTAAATATCCTACTTACTGTTGTCATTTCTATTTTTTCCCCAGCAATTATGTAGAAGCTCTCACACAAATCTGATGAGAGAAAGCTGGAATTTACATGTTTCCTCCTCTGTTGCGCTCTGTGCATAATCACCATCTATTCATCGCCTTTACAAACTCCATTAACACACCCACTTCCCTTGCCAGTGTGAGTGGGCAGCTTCACCCTATTTTTGGAGGCCTCCTCTGTGCACTGAAGCTCGCATTAGGTTGATGGCGATGCTGGTGCTTTTGACTGGTGTGTCCTCCAGAAGAAACGAGCAGCCGCAGAGCTTCCCAAGATGATAGGACGTGTCAATAGAATGAATTGATGCTCGGGTAAATATTGCTCTGTTGGGCTCTCTCCCCTGGCGAAGAGTCGACCTGGTGGTGATGGTGCAGCCGGAGAGTGAGGCTTGGGCCAGCTCGAGCCAATCTTCAGTGTTAAACACACATCAAAAGGTTCTGTCATCCTGGGAAAAAACAGCTTGGGGGTCGATAAAATGCGCAGCCCAGGGCACCATCAGAAGGCAGCCCGACGCTGTCGGCGGCCGTGGGCGAGCTCTCGCAGCGTGGGCCGGCGGTGGCCACGTGTGTGGTGCCGCAGGAGAGGGCAGGTCTGGGGGGTGATCCTGCATCGGGAAAGGGGGGGCATCAGTGGTCACCATTAATTGGCTTAGCTCCTTGTTAATTGTCTAGGTGGCAGTTCAATGCAGAGTATTTAAGTACTGTCTCATTTCAGTTTTGGCCTGTCCTGAAATAATACTCGACAGTGTCCAAGAACTGATTTTAGTTAAATGAGGGCGTATTGAACAATTTCATACGATTTCTGAGCAGGCAGAAAAATTCCACTCTGGGTTTTATGAAGAACCTTTCATTCGCTCGCGTTCCGGCTGTCGAGAGATGGATTTCACAGGGGCTGGGGTTGTGCGTAAAGCTGCCACGTGATAATTTGCGTGCCTATGAAATAAACTGGAAAGTACTGGGTGCGAAACCCGGCATTTCCTTACTCATCGTGCACGTGTGGGTTGTCACCCTCGGCGGCAGTAGGCTCAAAGCATTGAGCTAGCGCAAGTGAGCGATGTGCGCCGGCAGCAGAGGAGGCACGGCATCCTTCAGCCGGTGTTCACCCCCACCGTGGAGTTCTCCTTTTCACGTTACCTGCTGGTGCAGAGGTGGGCACACGGCTGAGGCAGCTGCAGGCCTTTGGAGGGAGGGTGAGGAGAAGCCGTTTGTAGCCTTCTTCCCAAGGCCAGGTCTGAGTGTGAATGTGGAGCTGGTGGGCGGCACTGAGGCAGGTAACGCCTTTCCAGAAGGAGCAGAAGTGCTCATTTTGGGGACGGGGGGGAGAAGGACAGGCCCTAGAAAATAGCTCCGAGCTCTCGGGACAGCTCACTGGTTTCGGATGGCAGTGTGTGGACATTGGGAGTGGTGTCAGCTGTGCTGGTCTGGGATGCAGTTGCCAGACTCACGGTTGTTTTGTCCTGGAAGTGTCCAGAAATGGTTTGACTGTTGGTGATGGTTTGGTTTGATTTTTAAAGCCAGTTTTTCTCACTGGGGCAGGGTCTGAGCTTCTCACACCATGCAGAGCTTAGGAGAGCCTGGTGGTGGGGATGCTCTGGAGAGCCTGGCCAGCCGTTCAGAGCTGTGCGGTGGGTTGGGTTGGCTCAGACTGTGGCTGGAAGGCTGGCTGTCAGTAGCTCAGCTTTTGGTGGCTGTTGCACACAGGCCGTGGTTTGCCTGCACGGAGGAAGGCAGGGCCAGGCTAGCAGAAAGCAGCACTGCAGCTGCACTTGTGGTGGGACCTGGTTTGTGAGAATGGTCTTTTATGATGGGAACACCAAACCCCCAGCATCGGCCTCTTCGCCGGGGGGCAGGCAGAGCTCCCTCTGCGGTTTGCCCATTTTGCAGTAACCAGCCTGAGAGAGGGTGAGTGAAGCCGAAAAGAGGAACTGGAGGTGGCCAAAAGAGAGGAAGGATATGACTTGAAAACAATCCGTTGTCCCTGTGGCCGTCTCGCAGGGCACAGGAGCTGGTGCAGTCCCAAGCCTCCCTCTTGGACACAGGGCTTATGTTTCTTCTCGGAGTGGCGGAGAGTTGGAAAGCAGAAACTGAACAGCAGCTTCCAGAGAAATACATGGGTGTTGGCAGTACTGCACTTTCCTGTCAAGCTGTGGACGGGTGTTCTCTCCTGCTGGGCAGTGGGCAGCAAAGTGGGGAACTGTGTGTTCCCCGTCTCGTCTCCTCCTGGCAGGGCGGAGGGAACCTGTGTTTTAAAACAGCAATGTCGTTCTCCTCGCCCACACATTGTCCATCATGCATCTTCAAGGTCATGCTATGTGCAAGATCACTGCCACCTTTTCCACTGTGATGCAATTAGCATTGTTCCTACTTAATGGTGTTTTCACCAGTTTCTTCAGACACAGGCATGTGGCTAACCATCTGAGTTTGTCCTCGAGGGATATCTGCCCTGGCTCGGTGCTGGAGCTGTAGGGTAGGACACTGCAGTCTGACTGTAACCCTACAGCTGTAACAACAAACCCTTAACGCTGCCGTGGGTTTGGGCAGCCTCCCCGTTGTGCTATCTGCATCCTTCCATTGCTCCTGGTGAAAACAGGAGCGTGAAAAGAGGTCAAGGGAGAAAAAAGAAAAATATGTATTCGCAGCAAGCACTCTGTGTCTCCTGTTATCTACATTCTGGGCGAGCAGCGAGCACCGATGGAGCTTCGTGCCAGCTCTGAGACCACTGAAAGCAAAATAAACATCTTTGCAGCACGAGCTGATACATGCTCCCTTTAGAGTCGCAGGCACCTCCAATTAATCATGCTGTCTGTGGAGGAAGAGGCTTTGAGGATCCGAGGATATTGCCAGGCCTGGTGGGCTGATGGAGGGGTGGGCACCGCTCATCATTGAGGGTAAATTGGCTGTTCCCAGCCCGAGCGAGCGGGGACGGCTGTGCCGTGCCTTCAGGAGAGCGGTGTCTTGGCTACGTGCAGCAAAGGCAAACAGTTCAGCCCTGGTGTGTGGAATATGTACTAGTGGTGTGGAACAGGGCTCGGTGCTGTGCTAAAGGCTGAAGACCCTTCCCTCCTTTGTGAGAGAGGCTTTCATGGCACAGCTCAGCTGGCTGGTCTTGCCAGTCAGTCTGTGGGCAGACCAAGCCAAGTGACTTCTTGAAGTGTTAATGAATGAGATGTGGCCGATACCCCAACTCTGGTGTGTCTGCACAGGGCTCCTGTCAGCAAAGCGGGGAATCGCCTGCTCCCCACTTTGACTGCTCTTCATTACGGACCCTTGTCACCAACTGTTTATCTTAGCCACAAACACTTCTGACTTCCTTTAATTCTGCTCATACCGAGGAGGGCAGCACCTTTAAGCATCTTGGGGGCTTTTAAAATTGCACAGGTTACACCAGATAAACAAAGGAGAAAGATGAGAGTGAAGAGGAAGGTTTTGGGAATGGAGCAGCTGGGGCAGAGTGCTCGGCGCTGCGGAGTCCAAAGCCGGAGACAGCCTGTGCCCTGGGGCATTTGAAACAGAAGAGCCAGATCCAGTCCCGAGTGGGGTACACGTTGCCAGAGGTGACGAAAACAGAGCGTGGTGCAAGTTTATGGAGGAAGCAGGTGGCAGGTGCCATGTTTATGTTTATAAACAAAATGAAAACATGTGCTTCCCCATCCTCCCTGCTGAAGAAAATGCCTTTGTCCAGGTTTCTGTCAGTGCTGCGTCGGTGAGGGAGGAGGTGGCTCACTTGTTTATTGACACAAATGAGCTAGTTGTGTTTAAAAATACAATTTTAGGAGTAAATTAATCTGTGGAGACTAGGTCCAGTGTGCAGGGAAACATGAAATGTTTTCAGACCTTATTTTTCTTGAAAACTGAAAAAGATGATTCTGTGCTGTGTACAAATGCAGAGCTATGTGCCTGAACCGATATGTCAAACTGTCATGTGGGAGATTTGGTGAAAAACATCTTGTCCTAAGGGAATAATTTTAAACACTATATGTAGGTTTGCTGCCTCATAAGAGATCATTACTCAAATCTATTCCCTCTTATGGTAGCTTGGCCTCTGCTTAACGGGCACGGAGTGAACAGAAGCCTATTAACGCATCCTTTAAGAGAGGTTATCAGACGGTGGAGGGGAAACTGATCTCTGACCAGGGAATACAGTGGTTTTGGCCAAATCCTCTGATTTAGCCGTAACAGGATCACTAGCAATCCAGGGGCTTCACGCTCGGCTGGCCATCGAGGGCGGCAGTGTCGGGGCCGTGCTGTGCCGGGCGGCCGGACCCTGGGCAGCGCGGGCGGCCGAGGCTGTGCCAGAGCCGCTGAAGGCGTGTAAGGGACGAGCCCTGGGGCAAGGAGCCATTCCAGGGATCTTCACCTCCTGTTTGTCACTTCAATCTCGCAGGGACGCTGAAAAGTGGAGTGGAACCCATTCCCAACCAGACCCCTACCAGACTGTGACTGCACTCTCGCTCCTGCCTGTCACCGCCTCCTGTTCCTTTTGTTGGTGCTGGTTTGGGCAGAATCGAGAGGGGTGGCATGAGCAGCACCTGAAGGGCAGCAGAAAGTCCCGGTGCCTCCGTGTAGCATCCGCTGTTGCCTTGACCACTCTCCATCCCTCCGCCAACCTCCTCTCTCACGAGACAAGGCACGTCATACGCGCTAGCGTCGCAGGTGAACTCGTCTTTAATGGGATTAGCTTGCCTAAAAACCAGAGCACATCTGGGTTTGCACAGTGCTTGGTGAGGTCGTCACAGTTAAGAGAACATCTTCATTTTTTTAAGTGCATAAGATGACTCTACATGATGGGAGAGGCTTTACATGGCAGCTTAACAGGGGCTAAGGAAAAAGGGAGCGTGAAGGAAGCTGGAAGGATTGCGAGTGTGTATACATGGTGTCTTCAGGAGCAAGGAGAGTGTCGGGATCTAATCTCACTGGAGAAACGTGTTTTTCCTGAGCTGATGCACAAGGGTTGTCTGCAGTGTGTGTGTTGGACTCTTCTGGCCAGGCAGAACTCCCGTCTTCCCCGTGCCCCAGCCGCGGGCTACCAAGGCTCCTGGCCAGGCTCCTGTTAGTTACCACGCTGCCATCAATGCTGTGTAAACAAACAAACAGCAACCTTTTATTTTCTGAAGGCGTGCATGCCTTTGGAAAGTAGAGCAGAACGAAAGAGCAGCTTCCTAAATGTGCAAGGTCAGAGCAGAGGATGCGGGGCATGGGAGAGCGCCGGGGTGAGTGTCACGGGCTGTGCTTCTCCGTCTGTTAGCTGCTTGTTTGGGACTTAACAATTCAAGTGTGTTTGTGTGGGTAAAGCCTGTTCAAAAGTTTAATGTGTAGCTTTTACCTAAAGGCAAAGTTCAATATTATTTATTCAAAAGAAAAAAAAAAAAGCATCTTTTTTAGACTTTGAGGAATGTGAAGCTGTCTGTGTAAGCACCTGCCTCTGTGAAGGGAGCAGCCTGGTGTCTGTCCAACTGCTTGATACAACTCTCACTATTGCTTCTGTGTGTTAAGGGACGAGTGTTAGCATACTATTCAGAGAATACTTTGAAATATTTACCTAAAATGTACAGCTTGAACTGCAATAAACAAACTTGCAGGAATATTGGCTGAACACAAGCGTGTGAGGGCTGTGAAAATTCACTTTCATGTTCTGATGAATGCTTGCAAATTCTCCTTTGCCATCGCCACCCAGCTCTTCCAGACGTTGTGGCTGCCTCTTGGAAGTGCCTGTGTGCAAGCTGAGCTACTAATATTAATCACAGCTCACGTTAACTTCCAGGCCATTCAGCGATCATGGCAGGAATTTTCTCTGCCGTGAGCAATTCTGCACAGTCGGCCGGGATGCCGGGCGCTGGGCTTCCCTCTGCTTGGTCTTCCTCTGAAGTACAGAGAGTGAGCTCCTGCTCTGGACGGGAGAACGGTGGGGTGGGCTGTTGAAGTAAAAGAAGTAAATAGTTTCCAGGGCTAGAAATTCAAGCTTAATCTATGCAGCCACTGGCTTTTGGGAGCACCACGGTGTGACCTGGTCATGGGGTGGAGGAGGTGCTGCCCCTGAGGGGCAGGTGCTGGATGGAGGAGCCCGCTGTGGCTGCAGGCAGCTGGGTGAGTTTAGCTCTGCAGGTGACTGTCCTCCCTGGCTTGACACCCACCTCTGCACATGGGGGTTGTGGGAGCTGCCGGGGCAGGACGGGCAATAATCACAGAGTTACTGTCATGGTTGAGCTGTTTCCAGACTCCTTTGGTCACCTCATTGCTTTGAGTTTCACGCTTTCCATTTGAACATGTTGTGTGCATACAGGTGATGTTTTATCTTTTATCTCTACTCCAGCATTTGCCGTTTTCAAGCAGCAGACACTATCTTTAGTTTTACTTGCATCTGTCCCAAGTTCTGTTGTGTCACGTCCTTTGGTTTGGAGAGGAAGTCTCCACCCAGACCATCTCAAGATCTTGGCTTTGGAGGATGGCCCTTGTTAGAAGGGTACTGCTGCTATTAACGACACTTCGAGAATTCTTGCAGGAGCTGCCAACAGAGGCAGTTTTGCAGTTTAAACATAATTTGTTTGAAAATTCCTTGCTTTCAAATAGGTGTACTTCATGACTGACAGTGATTTATCTGAAACTTGGCAACGGCAAGGCAGTGACGTGATGACACCATCTTGCATTGCCTGGCTAAGTTTAACCTGCTGAGTCCCATCAGTCTGCTCTAGCAACACCCTCCGGAGTGCGTGCGCCGCAGGAGGCGGGTGCCGGGCACTGCTGGTGTGAAGGGGGCAGAGATGGCGAGAAGGCCGGTGAGACAGGTCTGCCCTGCGGGGAGTACTCCTGTTCCGGACGAGCATCAGGCAGTGTCTTGTGCTCAGGAACATGGTTCTCATCAGGTGGATCACCACAACTTTGTTTTTTTAATACAAAGGTTGGGTTTGGTTTTTTTATTCAGAAAAGCATCAGAGCTTTGTCAAGGCAGAAATATTGAGAAGTAAAGCACACTGAATATTTCCCTCCAGATTGGCTTTGAGAGTGCTCATGCCCTGCCAGCCTTACTGTGAGCTCTCCTCCACTTCTGGTTGGGATCTGAATGCATCATTTTCTGTGCTCTGTCAGAATAGACCCAGGGCGCTTGAGCATCGCACAGCGGTGTGGAGTTTGCTGTTGTGTGGACGGTGGCAATCAGTGCTAACTTTGCAAACTTGGGACCAGATCCTGCTCACCTTGTTTATGTGGGTTTACCTCTGAGACCAGGGAATCCAGTTTGTCACTGCAGGATAGATTTTGCATCGATTCCTTTATCAGTAGTTTGCTTACGAACTTTATCCACAGCAAACATTTTAGAAAGTTTGCTGATTTAGAAGTAATAAGCCAAGCTTTTTATTCTTTAGAGGCATAGGAGCTTCTCTGAGTCACTGAGGACCCGATTCACTCGGGGTGTTGGCAGTGTCTGCCTGGCCGATGGCGCTGCCAGCGCGGTGTTGCTCCGGCTCCAATCCCGGCCGGGCGCGTGCAGCCGGGTGCTGGGTCCTGCTCTGGGAAAGCGCCGTCTGACGGCGTCCTCAGCAGAGAGGCTGCTCTGCTGGAGCCCTGCAGTACATGCTCCTTGCAGAAACCCCACGGAGCTCCCGGGCCCCTCCGACAGCGGTTTGGCAGTGGGACCCTTTCCTCTTTCGCCGCGGCAGAGGAAGAAAGCTGCTGTCACAAAGACTAATCTCAAGGCGCTGGCTTTTCCTGTGCTGAGACCAGCATGTCCTGTATGCTCAGGGAGACCTAAGAATAAAAAATAGGGGGTACTGTGTGCATTGAAAGGGATGTGAACAAATACAAATAAGAAAGGTGTTTCCCTTTCCCAATTCTCTGCACATTCCCTTCTGAGTTTTCGATATTTTCTATACAAATTGTTACCCGGTATATTTACGTTCAGGATAGTGAGTTTAAATTGAACACTTCATCAAATAGCATTTATTTAAGGAGGCTTTTTTTTCACCCTGTGGTTTTCCCGAAGTGAAACCACCATCGTGTCC
>JANHFY010017256.1:0-11905 GCA_027560095.1 Chloroceryle inda
GGGAGACCTAACAGACACCTTCCAGTACCTGAAGGGAGCTTATAAAAAGACTGGAGAGGGCCTGTTTACAAAGGTCTATAGTGAAAGGATGAGGGGTAATGGTTTTAAATTAGAAAAGAGTCACAGGTATCTCAAGTGTCATAATCACCAAAAGGAAGTGGCTAGACATTTTTTTTATTAAAGAAAAAACAACCAATTCTGGGGCAGCATACAAACATGCTAAGAAATAGCTCTGTGTTCCTGTGTCCATACCTGTTCCTATTTCAGCTGACTATAATTTCTGAAAGGTAGAACAAACTCAGTTCACAAGGTCTAAGGTAGTCGCAGTGCAGATTGTCTGCTCATCCATAATGCAAAAGTATAGACTAAAAAAAGACTTGGGCTCCAATCACTCCAGTCTTGGCACAGGTGATTTATTGAAGTAGTGCTTCTGCAGCAAAACTCAGATCCCAGCCAATACCAAGCTGAACGGATTTCATCTGAGAAGCAAATACCAGTTATAGGTATGACTTTAAACTAAGACATGATGCCAAATTTGCATTTAGTTCATATATTTTCTTCTAAAATATCTTAAATATTTTTGGTTAATTTAAAAAAAAAAATCCACAAAAATATACAGAAAGACTGACCTATAGATCATATTTCAACAGAGAAAAATACATAAAAATTAGAAACAATTATGAAAAAAAATAAAAAATCAAAGTGCAAATAATCAGAACAGCCATTTTGTCAGCAACAACTTTACAGATGTGTAGAAAGTTAGTGCATAACAGCCTCGTAATTAGTAGTCCACATGCTCTGTAAATACCTCCTTACTCATCTTCCTGACTCACTGCTTCAGAGTACTAGCCTGGACTATCTTCCCTGAACACAGCTCACTTCCCTCTGATCCTTTCCTTTGAAATATGTCTCCATAACCTTTGAGCACCTCTGCCATTTCTTGAATGAATTTCTTCATATTCCACAGAAGGTATCACAGTTTCATAATTATTTAATTTTTTTCTTCCAATCTCTCTCTTTTCCTTTTTTTTTTTTTATTCTGAAATAGTTATTAAGAACAGAACTTCTTTTAAATATATGGTATACTGATATATATACACACACACACATATATAAACACAGTGTACTAAGACCCCTTCCTGTTCTGTGAGCAAGGTTGCCTCACTGCACCCTTGCACTCGAATTCATTTGTGTCTACCTTGAGTGTCTCACCTTAATATTTAAACTACAGATTCTCTCAGCAGGGAATATTTCCTCACTCTATGTTTGTGGGCACTTTGAACAAGCCTTATCCAAGATTGTGGCCTAAAAATTAGCAAACACAAATTAAAATAGCAAGGAAAAAGATAGCAACTGTACAAAAGGCTGAGAAACATCAAACAGAAGCATTCTGGAACTGGATAAGTGCTGGCGCAGATCGATATAGGACAGACTATGGATCTTTATTTATTCTTACATTTATCTACTGAACCTACATTGAAATCATGCATGCTAGTTGTAGCTGCTGGCTGGGAAGCTTCGTTCAGATATCCTGAATTGAAAAAAACAATAAATGGAAGGAAAAGACATAGGAAGATAAAGCTTCCAGATTTAGAAGAAGCAGAAGGGGGCAGCAAGGGTTCTGTGCATATAAGCTTTTGCAGAAGTCAGTGGAAGCTGGTGTGTAAAGAATGTAGGAGGTCAGGGATTTAGAGTGAAGTTTAAAAGTTAACAGGAGTGAAACCTATAGCAGCACTGACAATTTGTTTCCATTCAGTACCATAATTTGAACAACAATACACATTCTGAATGCAAGTTTTTTCCTTGCATTTAGCATTCAGGTGTATGACTTCTAAAAAAATAAGACAATAACTATTTAATAATGCTTCATTACAAGTACTTAAAATCATAAAATATATACAATGAATGTAAAGACATTCAGTGATATGTTATCTAAAAGGTCACCAACTTTAGCACTAATAATTAGCTCACTGGGCTATGAATTCTTCAATGCTTAACAATATAATGAGGTACAGTTCTCGTTCAGAGGAAGCAAGTATTGCTAAACTAATAAATACTATGTTATCAGTACAGCTCATCTACCTGGAGACATCATAGATGAAGATAGTGCTATTCTATGAGAAACTGATGCACAATCAGGTCACATAATAGAAACAGAATCAAAGTCTTATAATCTTCATTTCATTGTCCTGTCCCATGGATCCCCCTTCATAGTAACAGCTGCTTTTAAACACCACTATTAATACTATACCAAAGGACTCATATAATCAGAGCCCCTCAGATATACTACAGATATTTTCCAATAGTTAAGTTTAGAACAGTTATTAAACTTCAAAAATACTGCCCTGACTGTGCACTGTAGTAAAAAATAGAAACATCCATTTATGAATGAATGGCAAAGTGCCAGCCCAAGTCAGTTTCTTACCTTGAAGTCGTTGCATGACATTGGCAATATCTCTGGATCTTGACACTAGTCGGGATGAAGCCATGATCTTTCAGTAGCGAGAACACTTCCCCTGACAGAAGTATGCCTCCAAGCCGCTGCCCTCGGTGAGATTTGGATCTCAGGGGGCTTCCTTTCAGCGTTCAACCCTCAGCCCTGGCACTTCATGTCTGGGGCAGCCATACACTTCTGGTCACCAGCCCTCGCCAGGGAACAGTGCTGGCGAGCAACCTTAGCACCTGAGAATGAAAGAACCAAGGCTTAGAAGAAAGCTTTACCAGATCTGCAAAACTAAGAAGTCTGAGTCTTAATAGCTACTTTAACACATAGAGTGGTGTATTTTGCCCATAGTGTACACCCCAGCCAGAGACACAATTAATGCTGAAAGCTTGCTTGGCAATCATCAGCAGAATGAAGCTGCACAAATAAATCATTAGAAACAATTGGCAATGCACCAAACATCAATCCTTTCCTGAGGATAATTGGGGATGTTGTTTTACAAATAACAATGATGTTATGCATATTAAAAGTAATACTGTAGTAGTTCTGAATTTAAATAATATTAGGCATAAAGGAAGAAAAATTAAACAACTTGTAAAATCCAAAAGTTGTACAACTCTCATTCTATTTCACCATGCTAGAAAGGAGCGTGTGATAGTAACTGATCAAGATAATTGATAGTAATTGATAAAGATAATCTCTAATTTCACTAGATTATGTGCTCTAATCTGAAATGTTGAGATTCAAATACTTTATAATTAAATAACATTTTATTTACATTCACTTTTATAGTGTATGATGATGATGTATTTAACATTGTAAACTCTGAATTAGAACTGCTACAGGTGTAGCACTTGTACCTATTGCAAGATCTACACAACTATAAATCTAGTCAAAAAATGAAGTTAGGTTATTCATATAAAGTTATCAATAACATCTTCTCTTCTGTTTCCCTGTTAAGAAAGAACTGAGAGTATAGACATTAAGAATAATTGGATTCATACTACACCCACTGGGTGCATCCCAAATTCAAGAGGATATGCAGCTGATCAATACCATGAATACGAGTGAGTTTATTGGCACTGTGCACTTTCCTCTTTTCCTAGCCCCAAGGTCTGGCCGATATTAGAGTCCTCCAACATCAGGCAGACAAGCCTTTAGGCTGCACAGCTTCAGGCATGCTAAACTGTCCCAAAGGAGCTGTGTCAACATGTAAGGGCTGCCAGAGGAAATCACATTTCAACATTTCTTTTTCTGTCCCTTCAAACGATGCCTGACCCAAGGAACTCTCTGCTTTCTCTCTTACTGCCATTTTTACTGTATATTTACCTTGTAGTTTGGATGCATAAGCTCTGCTTAGGCCAGCAGACCCAAGCTGGCTTTAAACTAATGGAGTTAAGGGAAGGACACTTGTGATGCACCAAGGTGCAGAACAGACTGTAAAGTCAACACATTTCATTGGCTCTGCTCTTGCATACCAGAGCCAGGCTGGTACCAGTACCTACTCCGGCCACACTATTGCTATATTTGCATACACCTACGCTTTGCACAAGACATCTAGATGCTCATATCCCTGTTCTCATCCCACGCATGACTGCTCACATCTTCAGGAGCCTCCTGACGTCTGTCCCCCTTCCCACTTTCCAGGCTTTGACCTGCACCCTTGTCATGATGTGCAGAGACTGTGCATATCAGTTACCCCTTCCCAAACATGGAAAGGGACCCTAGCATCTAGGAAGCCTCACCTTGCAATGGCTAGGCACAAGAAAGTGCCACCATCACACCTCTCAGCTGCAACAATGGCTGGTGCTGATGGTGCCATGGTGTTGCTGAATCGCCACACAGAGCACTGGCAACCAGAGCTCTCTTCCACAGCCAACACCCAACTCCACACAGTGCCTGACTTGGTGGATGGAGAGCAGGAGGAGGTTTTGTGTTTCTGTCCCCACATGTTTCAGCATGGTGAACTTTGTTTCTGCTACGATATTTAAATTAAACATCAAGTCAGCTAACGCCATTCAAAACAGAAGTATTTGTAACAAAGTGGGTTAAATGAAGTTTTGTTTCTGCAGCAGCAACACTGCCAACACTTTGAGCAGTACTTTAAGTGAGGTACAGTGATTTTTAACAGCAAGCTGCTAGAATAATTGTTGGGCAGAGACAAGGGGCATTAAAAATGCCTTGTCTAACTTTTTGCTAACAGCAGTAGCAATATCAGAATACCACCACACTTTGATGGAGCTGGTGTAAATCATCTGTGTACATGAGCAGATTTAGAGGAGTTGTGGGAGACGTTTATCCAAGTCTAAGTTAAAAGCGTCTGGGAAATTGTAATGAAGATATGTTCAATATACTCACACAACAGGCTGAGTCACCGATAAATGGAAGACCTGCAATTAATAATTTATCTAGCTGATATTAAATTATATGCTGCATAAGAAGAATCTGTGGTTCTAAATATGGCTCCTCATTCAAAAGCTCCTATGCAAGCAGTGGAAATTAACACGTTTAAAGAAGACATTAAGTTAGTACAGGTGGGAAGGAAAGATCCTTGTGTGCACATTCAAATCCACAGGCAGAAAACCACAGCTCAGAGCACAGTGAAAACATCAGTGGAATAGATGAAATGAAGATTTACACATCCTTCTCACCAGTCTTCTGACAACATCTAAAGCTCCACAGAACAAGAAAACCTACACGCACAGTCAGCTGTTCAGTGTAATACAGAGGGGATTTTTTTCCTGGCTTCTACAAACAGGTAAAGCCTGCAACAAAAGATCTTAAATATCAGAAAGATTCTATTTTTCAGTTTTGTAAACATTAAAATCTTAATTAAATATTCTCATAGCTGTTACATAAAATAATTGATAATAAATAGAGTGACTTTTTCATTTCAGTGCCATACACAAAGCTGTATCTTCAGATGGATGTTTTAAAAATACAGAGTTTTTTTTAAAAATGTATGGCTTAAATCTCATAAATCTTAGCCTGAAATAAACCTGAAGGACTGCATGATCTGTTCCTTGCTTTATCATTCAAGAAGTGGTTATTCATTATTATTAATTATTAATGTTTTGGTCTGAACATACAGGGAATAAATAGACAAGAGTGAAACAGAATGGTTCTGCATATAAATGAGATAAATTTTTTATTACATTTGCCACTTATCTGGATTTAATGGATAAAGTTATGCTGACACCATTTTCTTAAATTAATATGCCAGTACTCTGTTTTTAGATAAAAAGAGGAAATGTGAACATTTTTTTCATATAAAACCCATTAATCCTAGCAATCTGCTATAGTAATATGCAGTTTGCAGTTCTCTGCATTGTACTGTTTCTCTCTTCAAATGCCAGAAAGAGAGGATGTCTGTTCTATGGAATAGATAAGAAGAACACTAGATATATTATGGGTTAACTTTTTCAGGTCTCAGAGTAATTCTCATTTTTTCATTTCTCAGCAGTGGTTTGAATTATCTGCAGTTAAACAAGAAATTTTCCTTTTATTGGTAAACCTAGAGTACCATTGACAAGACCAGGTTGTATTTTATCTTTTAGTTCTTCGAGTTTATAAAACACATTAAAGGAAAACAGACAGGCCTGTCAGCAGCATGGTTCCAGAAAACCAAAGAGACATCTGCTAGGTGCAGACAACATATAAGTTGTGCAATGATGGCTGAAGATAAACCTGACCAAAAAAAGGGTAAAAAAATACTCTGACTGTCCTTCGTGTTGGCACAAATGGCAGGTTCCTACTACACTGAGTTGATACCACATATAGCAGCCCGTGGAAGTTTGCTACCAATGTGAAAGTATGGTTGTACCTGAAAATAGAGTTTTAGACTTCAATCATCTCCCATTATAGCAGCAATGGATAAAGAAACTTCAGACAATCAAGGATAAACACAGATAACTAAGTAAAGATTTTGATGAGAGCAAGAAATAGACAGATGGCTGGCAGTGAAAGGACTGTTTCTAATCTGGGACATATCAAAAAAGAAGTATTATATAGAGAAGAGAAAAAACAGAGTAATAAATTCAAGGAGCTCCTGCAACTAGAAGCAATTTTCAAGTATTACATAGATAGAAGAAATACAGTAGAGTAACTAAAACAACTACAGGGCATGAACTGAAATGCATCTCAGGAATGACAGAAATAAAGTCAAGTGTTTGAAAGTCATTGTATGTTAACAAAGAGGCAGACTTCCCTGGTAAGAAACAGTGGTACAGAACTGATCAAGACAAAAAACATTTCCATGAAAGAATTTCTGAGCATGGTTTAATGCTGTAGTTCTAGAGGTCCTCTTTGATCCACAGGTTCTGTTTCTGAAACATAAGAGGTCTTGGAAATGCTGCCAGAGCAATAGACACTGGCCAAACAGATGTGATTCTATGAGGCAGTGGTGATCATCATGTCAATGAGGAATATATGAATCACATAAAGTTAGGAACCAGAATTTTCTGGAGGTCATAACTGCATTTTTAAACATTAAATAAGCACAGAATCAGCTGTTTTAGGTTGGGTTTTAGTTAGTAGTGGAAAAACCCAAGCTAATCACAGAAAATAGCTCTGACTAAGGAAGTGATTGATGTAATTTGAACTATTAGAAGAATAACCCAAAGCACATAAGCAAGTCAGGAGATGATCTAAAGAGACAATGCTTAAAAATATATATATAAGGGAAATCAGTTACAGATGTCAATAAGACTGAAGAGTCTCCCTCTCTGAAGGAGGCTAAGGATTTTTTTAAGTCCAAGGTCCAGTAACTGTACATCTATGCAGGGCAGAATAAAACTGCTCCAGATGTAACTGGAAAAGCCATCACTCAGAGGGCAGAAATAAATGATGAGAAGTGAAGAGCTCTGCCACAGTGTGTGCTGTCTACTGGGACAAAGAGAGACTTGCTGAAACACGAGCTGAGTTAGACTAAGGAAATAAAGACAGCAAGCAAATGATTCATAGCCAGATAAGTAAAAATAAAGTAGAAAATAAGATCAAGTGTAGATTAATTTGCCTCAGTTAGTATTATAGTGATTTTTCCATTGAAGTCAATTCTGATAGACAAAGGCACAACAGAAATGGAAACAGCACCATCTGAAATAAAATCAAAGATAAAAGTGGAAAAAATTGATGAAATTCATCTCAGAATACTGAAAACTTCTAATTCATAAATTGAGAATACATTTGTAAATTTCACTGAATAAATTTGTCAAACTACAGGTAATGCTTGCTGGATATAGTAAAATTAGGAGCCAGGATGAAGAAGTGGAGTAGAATGATCCAAAATGATTCTTACACTATCTTCAAAGAAAATGCGGTACCCCTCAGTGGTCCTCCAAAACCCAGGCCAACAGGAGAGTCCCTTTGGCAGATGTAACAGATGGCTGAATTGCAAATCTGTAGTTGTTAGCTTAATCCCAACATAGCGCAAGTCAGTGTGTACTGGAATTTACCCAGGTCCAATGGGACATAACTGTGTACCACATAAGATCATGAAAAATGCAATTTTGGCTCTGAAAGGTGTTTTTGATGGTTGAATCCAAACACTGTCACTCTGTGCTTCCTTTCTCTACTGCATAGATTGCTTTTGAATAGAAAAAGGTGGAAGAGACAGATTACAACCTTCAGCAAAGAGCAGGAACACTAAAACAATATGTTTTCACTGACTATCCAACTCCAAACTGACCTGATGTACAGTAGTCACCTGGAGGTATTTTAATTTGTTTTTATTAGGGAGTGTGGGGAAGAAGAGATTTTGGATTCTTTATAGAGCTCCAGATTATTTTCATTCCTCTAGCTATGCTTCAGCATTGTTTGGAGCTGTACAAAAGTTCTTCGTTTTGTAGAGGGTTGAGGGTCTGCAACAGCAATTTGTAAGAATCAAGGTATTTTGCACTTCTGACATTTAAATCTGTGACATATGTGGCGCACAAATTTTCTTTGCTTTACCTGTAACTGCTCTACAGTATTTAAAAATTATTTGTAGGAACCTAGTCAATCACATGCCTATGTATGTATTTATATTTCAGCAAGTGAGTATTTTATTTTCATAGAATGGTAGGGGTTGTAAGGGACCTCTCGAAATTATCCAGTCCAACCTCCCTGCCAGAGCAGGATCACCTAGGGCAGGACACACAGGAACAGATCCAGGTAGGTTTTCAAAGTCTCTAGAGCAGGAGACTCAACAGCTTCCCTGGACAGCCTGTTCCAGTGCTCCATCACCCTCACAGAAAAGAAGATTCTTCTCATGTTGAGGTGGAACTTCCTCTGTTCCAGTTTGTGACCATTGCCCCTCACCCTATCTCAGAGCACCACTGAAATGAGACTGGCCTCTTCTACTTGACACCCACACTTTAGATATTTGTAAACATTAGTAAGATCCCTCTCCTGATCATCTCTAGGTGTCTCAGACTTAGGAGGTTTTTTTCTACTTTCTATTAGTCTTTTGGGGGATGGGCAAAAATACAATGGTGAAGAACTCTGATTCTTGTTTTGAAAGCTGTAGTTCTATTTGAACAGAAAATGTGATGTGTTCTAGGAGAAAGTAGAAGGCAGAGACTTGTTATTTTTTAGGAAAAAATGTCAGAATATATGCTGTTAGATATATTCAAAGAAAGGTCAATCACCGTCTTTATAATATGAAAATATATGCGTACTACAATTTACTAATCCTGCTATGGAAATTCTGCAGGAATATATTATAATCTTTATAGATGTTTCTAACAGCAGGAGACTGGGATCAGTAGCTCATTACCTTCTACAAACACAGGATATAATCCTTGCCTCAAAGAGCTTACTATCTGCGCAGACAAAGACAGGCCAAGATTAAGATCAGAGGTCACAATACACAAGCAAATAGGACAGAGGGAAGTTCAGATGCAATGTATGAGCTGGTTAGTGGTGGGATAGTCTTTCTGATTTTTCTGTTTCAATATTAATATAGCATCTAGGATATCTGTGGCATAATATGATGCACAGATGAAGGCACTTGCAGAGGTACATCTGTAGGAAGAAAAACAAAAATAAAGACCACTAAAATAGTAAACACTTAAGCATCTCAGGAAAGGGTGGGTCAAACTAACTTTGAGATAAGCAAGTAAGCATCAATTCTTTGGTATTTCTGCATATCTCCCGAGTAAGAAAGCATAACTGAAGTATAACTTGTGAGCAAGGGGCAGCTGCCATATGAATGGAAAAGCAGAAACATCTCTATTTTCCCCATTAAATCAGTGCCTTTGAGAAAAAAAAAGGCAAAAGTTCAGTTGTTTCAGAGGTATGCCACTGTTGTGATCTTTGTGACCTCTAAGCAGCCAAGAGCTTCAAAGTTCTGTTGCTAGCCATGGTAATGAGGAAGTATGCAAATAATTGTTTACATATGTTGTATGTACTTTCCCAATAACTACAGCCATTACTTGAAAATAAAAAAGAGCCTTTAACAAAGTGTAACTGAGACTCTTGCTGTGTTGACCTTGGAAGTTCTCTAGGGATTCATGCCTTTGTTAGTGCCTCACCCAGCAAGATACCCCTCAAGGAGAGGTACTTGTACCTTCTCCCCAAATGCATGTAAAACTAAGAATGCCTCTCCTTCTCTGTGCAGCTCTGCTCTCTCTGACCCAGTATCAAACTATTAAGTTTCTTTGAGCAGTGTCCTCACTGGCAGGATGTTTAACTCAGCAAGGCTCTATTGAAGTTCACATGAAGGTGCTCCTAAGGCCACAAAGTATCAAGAAAAATCCTTTGAGGATTCTAAAATTTACTATGAGAAAGTAATGCTGCATGAAGGTGTACAGTCATGATGAGATTCTTCTATCTGTATTAAGTGAAGCAGTCCAAATCACTACTGGTACATATCACAGGTACCTAATTTAAAGTAATAATAAAATTAAGACAAAAAACCACAAACAAACAAACAAAAAATAACAACCCAAAACAAAACAAAAAGATCCCAACTGTATTTTGGGTTCACTAGTTATTAATACCCATCTATTGTCTTTTTATACTCAGCAACACAGAATTACCATTGACATCTATAATCTCTAAAGGTAAATTAAGCAAAGAAACGAATGCAGATGCTATGAACAGGCATTAAATGAACAGGTGGGAAGTGAAGAGATTATTACTTCTTTCACAGAAGTAATTCTTTCAGATTACTACTACTTTCACATCTAGCAGAGTTTGTAAAGATGAGAACTGAATCACTCCAACATGCAGCACCATGCTCATTCTGGAGAGCTCCTTTTTCCAGGGGAAACTTTGATGCTTTAAGGAATATGTTAAACATCCCATATGACAATAAATATGGTCTACCAAGAAAAAAAAAAAAAAGTAACTCTATGAATTTTCACACTATACCTCATAAACCAACTTTGTCATGCCGTTCAGCAGATGAACTTCAGTACAACAAACCAAAAAGAATTTCTGTTTACTTATTAGAATAAAACAGCACCTAGATATTCTCTGTCCAGTGGCAATATTTTAACATAGCTCATCAGCATTTATAATTCAGGAGCTGCTTAAGTGTTAAAGCATGCACAAGAATCAGGAAAATAATTATCAGAGATCATAGAAAGCAGACAGTCCATCTTACTACTACAGGAAAGTTTGTGCCTGTTAAAGAGTCTTTCAACAGGCTCAGCACTTGAGCAGTGCTGGCAAGCAGCCAGAAACACCCCATACTATTTCCCTACAAGCCACACAGGTATAAATCCCTCACAGTTATGAGCACTGGTTTCCCTCAGTGTAACACAGATGATTTACATAGGTAATTCTCATGAATTTCCAAAATCTGGTCTATTATAGTATATTACTAATAGTCCTTACAAGCACTTTTCCCCAGCATGAATATTGTTGAAAATACGGTTGTCAAAATCCTAGTAGCAACCTTGTCTGTATTTCAGGAGGTCTCACCTCTGGGGAGTTTCCACACAAACCAGGGAACGTATGGACTACGTGTACTTTTGCTGAGGTGCACTTGTCCTTTTTGCATCATCACTGCGTGCAACCCAGCCTAAAACTGGCTTCTTTGGAGTGCGTACAAATAGTCACATCTTCCTTGATTAACTACGTTTTGGCCTGCAGTGTGTGACTGAGCATAAAACCGGGTATCTCTGCAACACACATGTGCGCTTCAGGAGGCGAACCACAAACCTCCCCACCGGGGATTTTCTACCCCCGTACTCAAAAAGGGCAAACCCTCAAATCTACTCAGGAAAACAGACAAGCTCCTCAATCACGGCAGCGAGTTTCGGATTCATCTCGAGATAGTCTTGCGTTGGGAGGGAAGGAGGGTAGGGCGGCTGGGGAGCAGCCGGGAGAGACTGCCCCATTGGGGTCCCTCGTTCCTGGCCTCGGCCCAGCGAACCCTCCAGCTCGCCCTGTGCCCACCGAGGCGGCGGCTGCCACCAAACGCCCGCAGCCCCGGGGAACACCGCGTCCCGCCCCGGCCCCGCCGCTGCGCCCTAC